>PVJO010003990.1:0-97415 GCA_004026905.1 Hystrix cristata
CGCAAGAGCTAGAAGCCTTTCTGCATCCATTAACACACCTATTATTCTTTATTTTATTAATTTAAAAATACTTATTTTTGTGCCCATACAGAAAATGATAGATACCCATGTTACCCCCAATTTAATCTAACTGCTGTTAATGATCTCCTTTGAGTCTCCCATACTCTAATTCCCCCATCTCTCTCTCACACAGACACACAGACACACAGACACACACACACACACACACACACACACACACACACACACACGTACGCACTGTACAGGAGGTAAAGCCCTCCATCCCATTTCTGCTTTCTTTGTTCCTGGATGCATTCCCATGCACGTCTAGTGTCATTTGGTCGCAATCCAAGATCGCACAGTGGTTACGGACGCAGCCGTGGAAGCCAGACATCCTGGCTCTGGGCACCTACTCTGCACTGAGGAGCCAGGTAACCTGGGGCAAGTTGCTTAACTTTTCGACGCTTCAGTCAAACAAGGAAGATGAGAGCTAATCAATGCAGAGTGCATTCAAGTTGCCAGAAACAGAGCCTGGAAGAAATAAATGCTTATAAATATAAGCTGTTACTATGACCCGTGAACAATAAATAGAAAATTGTGTGTGTGTGTGTGTGTGTTTCTTTTTTATATACCAAAGTTTACCTAAGTTATAGCTTTACAGCTACACACACACCCCTGTGGACACACACACACCTTTTGCAATTTTCTCTTCTCACACCTTTACATTATGTTCAGATCAGCCCATTTTGATATATATTGGCATATGTCTTAGTTGCCATAGAGTGGTGTATCACGTTGTTTTCATTTACATTTACCTGGTTTGTCATGCTAGCATTTATTTGGGAAAGGAAAGAGCCAGAGCGTTTTTAAAGGCCAGGAAGAAGGCCAGGAGACTAGCCCTATGATAAGGGTATGACGCAATGCTTATCACTTGCAGCAAGGCTGCTCCGTAGAACTTCGCAGAATTGTGGAAATATTCTATCCCTGTGCCCCTCACCACTGGATTCACTAGACACGAGACACACGTGCCCCTGGAGCATTTGAAATGCGGCCAGTATGACCGAGGAACTGAAATTTTACTTCAATTTGAATGTAAATTGCTGTATGTAATAGTGACTACCCACGGGACGACACAGGTTTAGAGATCAAAGCCCTGGGACCACGTGACAGAAGAGACTTTAAAACATGACCCCAGAGCTTAGTCAATGGCCAGGAAGACACGTCAAGTCCCTACGAAAAACAATATGCATATTTTTGTGGAATTTTTGGGTGTCCTCCTCTCTCAAATTCCTTTATCATTTGGTTAGTCCCACCTCCCCAATTGAGTCATATATCTTTTATCTATTAATATGCCATAACCCTTTGCACACCTGGCTATATCATAAAAATATTTATTTTAGTAAATGGATTTTTAAATTAATGTTATTTAAAATGTTACATTTCTTTAAAAATTGCCCTTAAGAATTGGAAAGGGAACAAGGGAGGGGGAAAGGAACAGAGGGACAAGAGAAATAAGAAATGGAAGGAAAAAATGGAAACAAAGCTTTTGTAAATAGGGAGGGAGGAGGGGGTGAGGGGAGGGGAATGGGAAAAAAAGAAGCAACTAGATATGTCATGTACAGGTACAAATTCCCTGTGATGAATGTTACCACTATGTACATCTAAAATGTACCATTAAAATAAAACTTTTTAAAAAATACCAAAAAAAAAAGAATTCTGCTTTTTACATCTGAATTAAGAAATCTTTTCCCACACTAAGGTCATAAAGTTAGTCTACCAATTTTTTAAAACTGTATGCTAAATTTTGCATTTCAGATGAACATATTGAATCTGACTCAAATTCATTATTGAGTATGACACGAAGCACGCTATAAGTTAATGGCCCTCCCTATTTGAATAATCAATGTTCCAAAGATTTACTTAATTATCCTTCCTTTTCACTTGATTTAAAATGTCTCCTCAGCATTTTAGTTTTTCAAATAGATTTTTGAAAAAAATTTGTCTATACCTGTGATACTTGCTATATTTTATTCAAGTTTTATTTTATTTATAGAATAATCTGGGGGGAATTTCTATTCTAATATTTTACTCTTTTCTGACTATAAACTTGATAATGTCATTCCATTGACTCGAGTCTTGTTTTACATTCTCCAACAAAGTTTTGTTTTTTTGTTTTTTTGGTGCCGGGGATCAAACTCAGGGTCTTGTGCTTGTGAGGCAAACACTCTAACCACTGAGCCAAATCCCCAGCCCTTCTCCAAAAAAGTTACATCTAGTTTTGATCATATCTAACATATCTTTATATATCTTTTAGTTTTCCCAGGTAGCTTAAACTTTATTTTATTTTATTTTTTGCTATTAAGACTAGGATATCTTCAATTTACCTATTATAATACCACTTATTTGTGTATAGGAACATTATTAGTTATTGAAATTACAGGTAGCAATAAGGTCATACTCTCTTATTAATTGCTATGGTCTATTTACTCTTAGATTTTTACTTGTCTAAAACCATTCATCTGCAAAAAATTACAGTTGTTATCTGTGCTACGTGTTTCATTTCTTTTTCACGTCCTATAGAGTTGGTTGGTTAGTGTATCCAGGAAAAGGTCACCAGGAAAGAATGATAGAGGATAACGGTGTCTCTTTCCTGATTTCAGTGGGATGTTCATGTAGGCTCAGTGCCAAGAAAAGATCTTGCTCTAGATTTTAGATGAGCACTTATTATTAGTTTAGCAATATTTATCCCTAGATCCACTAGAATAGTTATTTCATTTTCTGTCTTGTTTTGTCATTGATTTTTTAAAAAATAAATCACAATTTGAAGTTTTTCTTTTTACATCAGTTACGATTATATTTTTCCTACACTTTTCTAATGTAATTCATATTATTGATGCCAAATTAAACACTATTTCCTTAGGAAAATCTCCCCAATCCTCAGACCAGGTGCTGGAAATCCACTCCTATTACACCATAAATTTGCCCTTCATGGCATTTTTTACCCATGATTATTTAACTTGTGTATCATCTCCTGAATTTCTTACTTTCCTCATAGACCATTCACTCCATGAGAGCAAGGATTATATATTTCCAGCCTCTGGCATAAGAAGAGTCACTTAAGAGTAGACGCTCGATGATTTTTTTAATGAAATTATGTTTTGAAAGGAAGAACACAGAACTCATACGATTACTTGCCTGTGGTCAGTTGGCAGATGTGCTACCCTAAGGACTACTTTGTCCCAAATGGATCAAACAGTAAATTTCTGTGATCTCTTAATTTACTGGGAGAGGTTACATGTGTACATAATACAGATATGCAACTGATAAAGTCCTCCTACTGGCCATCAAAAGAAGAAGAGGCAACCCTGGGTAAACGAAGTCTCCTCTTAGCTGAGATTTGGAGGTGCGGAATCCTCCCCTCGGCCCCTTGCAGCTCTTGGCACTGGGAGCTGTGCAGAAATCCTCCAGGGCTGGGAACACCGCAGCCCAGAAACAAGAAAAAGTGCCCATGCCACAGCACCGGCCGCATTTGCAGCCCCGATCTCAAAGGCCATGCCGTATCCGGAGAGGGGTTGCGGCTGAAATTCTAGTGGCACTCCGGGGAGGCCACACGGAAGTAGGGGAGCAGAAAGCACGATTACATACTGAGCTGGACAAAGGCCAAACCGACACACTTCTTCCAGGTGAAAGGTTGCTCTGCAGGTGAACTCTCTCTTCCTACCCTAACAGTACATTTTATGTGTGGGGGGCAGGTTTGTTTGTCTGTACCTGTGATTTCCCGCATACTGTCCCACTGATAGAGAAACTGAGATCCCTTCTGTGTTCGGTGAGCTTTTATTCACCATCCATGAGTTTCTCAACCCTCACCTTTCCCAAGAAGCTCTCCCTGGCATCCCAGCGAGACGCCTCTCCTCAACGTGGACCACTACCCTGAGAGCAACGGCCCGGGTGCCACACTGCGGCATGCTCGTGCATTTTTCTGGAAGGCATGCTCCCCTCACTGGAACGGCTGTGTTGGTCATCTCTCTCGCTTCCTTATGGAGCACCCCAAGGACTCAGTAATATGAGCTGGACACCATAAGCAAGGCCTGGTGCTTCCTGCTAAGGCACACTGCCGCTTCTGTTACTGACATTTCTAACCTGCTCCGAGGATTCCTTGCTGGTACCTCGGGTACCTCTGGGATTGTAAGAATTGGATTTCCTACTCCTGAGGAGTGCTCGATTTGCGAAAGAGGGACTACAGCAGGCATTAGGGAAGATATTACTAGGGATGCCATCTGTACCCTATGAACTTGGCTACAGGTTCAGAGAGTAACAGGATTGTCCCTTTCAGAAGCAGCTGCGCGCTGTGGGGTTAGGGAGAGGCTCAATCCAGGCGGAAGCTCAGGCTGGGCCCTTCCCTTGGCCCTGCTGGGCTGCCGCTCTGCGCCCCCTTGTTCACACCCAAGGATCCAAACTCATGCTGCTTCTTCAGTCTGTAACACTCCCCAGCTCCCACTCCACTGACACATGTGCACGCATGTGCCAATGCACACGCACACGTCACTCACTCATGCACATATGTGGGCACAATGTACACACACGCACACAGACACAGACACACAGCCTCTGTAAGGCCCTCTCCTGTTTCAGATTTCTGCCACAGCTTCAGGAATCTCCTTCACGCCTGTCATAGCCTCTCATGGAATGTACTTCACTCTTTCAGATTGAGAAAATGCACTCCATTTGTAATCATACATCCATTTCTGTGATTAGTAAAGGCCTAGAGTAAAAGCCTCTCTTTCCCACTATACTTAAGCTTCCTGAGGGCAGCAACAATTTTTACTTTTGCTTTTAATATCCTGTGCTTGGTACAGTGCATTGGGTGCTTTAAAGTTATCAGATACATATTGGTTATCAATGAATGGTGCTTTGTAATTCTTTTGTTGGAACAACATATTCCTATTTCTTTCTGTGCAATTAATATCATAGAGGCCACGATAGTGAAATTATCCCCAGCCTCAATTGCAAGCAGAGGACAATGACTAAGTGGAGAATTCTCCCTAATTGTCTCCTTCTAAACTAGGTGGATGGACACATCAAGTCAGCCTCACTGATTTACAGTTTCATCTCATTTCAGACTTCAGGTTGGATTACCAAATGCGTCGACCACCTCAAGGTCCCAGAATTACCCAAATGTCCTCCCATCATTTCCAAAATAGATTCCTCCTTCAGTGGGTGACGACAACACCTGCACTGGTAGGAAGTTACCCCTTGACTGTCTGATCTGCATGTGTGAGGTCCCCTCTTCTCTTCGCTCTGATCTTCAGCACAGAGCCAAGCACCAAGGAGAGCTCGGGCTGCAGTGTGCGAGTGTGGGCTCCACACTGACTCTTTCTGTGTCAGTGATGGGGCAAAGCACAAGACTCTGCTGCACACCTGTAACAGGTACACAAGTAGTTTCCTTGGAGGGAACTACTTGTTGTGTGGATGACACACAACATGATATCATGTTGTGTGGATGACATGATATAATAAATGTGTTGTGCTTAGCACACACTTTTTAGGTACCAGGGATCAAACCCAGGGCCTTGCACAGGCCAGGCAAGAGCTCCACCACCGAGCTGCATCCCCAGCCCTTGGCGCATTCTTGTAATGAGAAGGTGTTCCACAAATGCTGTAGCATTAGAACTATTAATACATGCTCTAAATCTTAAAATACTATCACTTTACAGAAGAGGGGTTTAGTTTGTGTGACTGTGGTAAAACGTGTTAACAATCAACAAATATCCCCAATCCCTCAACCTGCCAGCCCACTTTGGAATTGGTCATATGCCCCTTTGGCTGCCAATCAGCTGAGAGGGCCTTTGCCGGATTCAGATAGAAATCATGAACAGCAAAGTGCATCTCTGCTAGCAGCTCTGGGCTTTGAGTGCCAATGGCTCTCGGCCCTTAGCATGATATCTCTGGGCCCTGATGCTGGCAGTCAACACTGCTGGTTGCTGGTCTCTGTCAATGATCTTCATTAGCTGTTGGTCTCTGGAGCTCTTCAAGCTAACAGCCACAAGCCTTTATAGCTCTTTTTAAAGCTACCTCTCTACCTACACTACTCAGGATAAGAATCTCAAATAGATTTACAAGACTCTGAGCCCTCACTATCTCAGAAGTCCATCACAAGTACACTCCAGAGGACCACGAGAAGGGGGCTTTATTTGGCCAGAGCCTGCGCACAGGGGAATCAGTGCAGGACAGGAACCCTCTAGACCAATCCAAGGAAGGCGAGAAGAGTGACACTTACACAGCAGCAGCAGGCCTGTTTTGGTCCACATTTGAGCCTGTGATTTGTCCAAATTGGTCTAAGTTCAAGCCTCTGATTCAAGCTTATTGATCAGTCCAAATTCAATTTTGCTACATGGTTCAAACTCAAGCCTATTGTTGTCACAGTAGACACGTTCCTTCCAGAATGGGTACAAGGCATCCAGGACATCCTCAGCTGTCATGGCAGCAGTTTAGGGTAAAACTGGAGAGACACAGCTCCTTGATTGACAACTGCCACATCTCTGAAAACCGTCAGGATAAAATCAAAGCATCTTCAGGAGGACTATCTGTTAATCACAGCTTTGGGGGCTCAGGGGATTATGGGACCAGATCCTTCCCTGATTTCTGCCACCTAGGAGCAGTAACAGGGAGGGTCATCACAGCTTTCAGCCAAACCTCACCCCTCCAGTCATCACAGAACAGGAACAAGCAGATACTTTTCATCTGTCTCACTGTGGCCAGTGGAATGCGTGAGTGCCGGTTCCAGCTGAGGCTATAAGAGGCTCCGTGGGTCCTGACCACTTTTTTTTTTTGCTGCTGACCACCATGATAAGACAGGAAGAATATCCCCAGTCCTGTGCTGCCTCTGCAGCCTGAGTCCTAAATGAGAGGCTTGTGTAGCCAACCTGCACGGGAGCCTGGCCAAGGCCACCAGCCACCACCCACAGGAAGAAGTGGCATGGTCTTAAGACCTCAGCTATGGAGAGTAGCTTGTTATATTACTGCAGCAAAGCCTAAGCCAGTAACCCACACCCAAACCAGTGCAGCGTCACACAGATCTATGCTGAAAGGAACCCTCCTTGTTTCCACTGACTGGTCATAGTGTTACTTGCCAAATCATCATCAGCATGGCTTAGTACATCTCTCTTTTAAGTAGTAGCAGCACACTCCTGAAGATGAATCTTGTCTCTCTGGAACTCAAGAGCTTTATATTCTAAGGGGAAAGACACATGTCAAGTTCAAGCCAGCGAATGTCTCACATGGTTTTTGTTTTGTTTTTGTTTTGTTTTGTTTTGTTTTTGTTTTGTTTTGTTTTGTTTTGTTTTTAAGATAAAATATAAGGAACCTACCTCAGAATATTAAACTTGGGTCATGTTTCTTATATCAGAGTGAAACATTCAGAATGAATTAAAATTTCTACCTCCTAAAAGGTAATTACAAAAAGGCAAAGAAAAGTCCAAAGAAACCTTTTAATGCCTATAATTTTCCTAGTACTTACATGTCCCATTAAAAAGAAAAATGACATTAAAATAATTTTAAAGGTTTTGGCTTAAGCCCACTGACAGAAGGAAATTCCCCTGCCTAGAATCAAGTTCTCATTATCTTGGCCCAGCTTGCATTAAGGGCAGACTCCTGCAGAGATCTGATCGCAGGACAGGGCTCCAGCTGAGAGTGGCCATGCCGAAATTAATATGGCGCCAACCATCCCAGCCCCAGAACAGGCCCTACGTGGCTCTTTCCCTCACAGGTCTCTCAAGAGTCCTTGGGATGGAAATCTGCCAAATTCTTCTTGCACTCACTCTATTTGGGAATTGTCCCTGCATTTTTTTCTGGTGCCAGGCCTGGCCTTTTAAGAATTTTTGGTCTTTTTTATGTAAATATATAGATATTCTAGCTCAGTTATAAGCAGCTTGTTGGAACAAAGATTCTGGGTAACTTCTTCACCTTCTACTTTTATGTTTTGTTTATTCCCTGGTTTCAACCAGATGTCAATCTGTTAAGAGGTAGGCATTGGAATCTTTTAGTGGTCCATTATCTGTTAAACTGATAAAAGTAATAATCTGTTAAGAACAAGCTATGGAGGAAAAAATATTGTAGTTCAACTCCTGTGCTTCCTTTTCATCATTGATCTCCTTCCTGTTAAGATGGCTGTTTTGTGTGGAAAGAGCTGCAGAAATAGAGACCGAGATGTCACTGGCCACCTGTTGGCAGCTGTCAAGTGGTAATGATTTTCAATCACCACCAAGCAGGTTCTAGATTTGAACCAATGACCTCGGAAGAAAGTCTCCATAGCCTGTTACCAAATTATCCCCTGAGCCCTTTGCTTCCATGACTAACACCCTTTCCGATAAAACTCCATTTTTTTGTCATTGAATCTGTCAACATGCCTACAAACCCCTGAAGGGTGAAATTAATCTGAACTACAGAGTGGGGCAAACAAGCTTAGAAGAGAGTTCTTCAGAAATAGAAGCTAATATTTCAGCATCGATTCATTTGTGGGAAAAAAATGGCTTTGATTTCCCTCTTGGATCTTAAGAGGGAGTAGGCAAAGAGCAATCAGAGACAGAATAAACAAAGAAGTTGTTATGCAGTTTACTACATGGAAAATGTGAAGTAGCTCAAACTGTAGTTTTCTTACGGCTTCAGGTGGATGAACACAGCAGGCTGGTGGCAAATATCTTGAAGATTAAGAGCTGAATCTCTCTGGAGAGTCTTGTCCCTTCTACACAGCTTCCCTGGGAGTTTCAGATTGATTGCATGAGTAAGAGGGTTTCAGAGCATTTCAAATCTCTTTTTCCTTCTTCCTCTTCTTCTCCCGTTCCTTCTCCTTGTCCTTGTCCTTGTCCTCGTCCTCCTCTCTTCCTTCTTCTTCTTCCTCCTTTCTAAACTTTTCTTCCTTTCGACATGAACCCACAACGAGTGGCAACAAAAGCTTCCTGTGGCAGGAAGTAGCTTATCTCATGACTTCTATCCCAGCAATATCTGCATAGTTCAAGTTGAGTTGGAAGCCCAGCATATCTGCTTAAACTTGGATAATATATGTTGTGAACCAGCCCAGAAAATAACTAGGTATTTCATGAAGCTAAATGGAGCACATTCTCTGAATGTGGAGGAAGGGACAGTGGAGCGTGAGGGGAATGGTTGCATGTCACACGTCAAGGACAGAGTGTGGGAGTTTCTTTGACCCGTTTTAAATTCCCAGTGTTGCCTTCCCGAGACTTTACGTACACACAGCAGGTGCAAGAATGTACATTTTAATACATTTACTACATAAGAATGTGCTAAAATTCTAGAACTAAGAGTCCCCACATGTAATACAGAACATACTTCAGCCTTGCGCAGAGGCAAGCTAGGCAGGTGAGGGGCGGGATTCAGAAAATACTCAAGACAAATACAAGCCGACCAAGACACAATCTTGAAATGTCAAGAGTATAGAATCTTTTATTAATATGAAATTCACGCTTTAAGCAAATCTGTATTTACTACTTGCTGTGTGGAGAGGGTACATACTATAATCAAAGCTGTAAGCTCAAATTCTGACTTTCCTTTTCTAACTGTGTGACACTGGGCCACTGAGCAAAGCCTCCTGACTCTCTGCTTTCTTCTCGGTAAAATGTAAATCATGATGTCTTTGTGCAGGTTAAAGGAGATCTCTAAGTGCCATCTGATAGACACTCAGAAAGCAGTTATCGGTGTATTACTAGCCCTTGTATCATCGTCGTTATTGCCACACACGAACACACCCATGGCGCAGCCTTCTGGGTTGCAGGAAACTGCATGAGAACAGTCCATCTGAGGGCTTCTGACCACAAGCATCTCTGACCCTCTGCTTGAGGCCCTTCTCTGGCTGCTTCTGGTCAGGTCGGAGGGCCAGAGTCACAGCCCTCAGAGTAGCTATATGGACACCCTTTGGCTTCTTTATTTCCAGTGCTTAACAAGCTCACAGAGGTCCTGGTTGGACTGAGCCCCAACTGCCGTGTTAACACATTCATGCACGCACCCTAACATGGCCCTCTTACCTCTTCATCGAACATGCCCATTTCCCCAATTAATGCATCCAAATAAAAGAACTGCACTCAACTCCTCGTCTCTACGTCTACTCTGGGGGATTCCCCAGTAGACACTTTTTTTATGGACCCTGTCCTGGATCTCTCAAAACTGGAGTTTCCATGTGGTAATCCACTATGCCTCAAGTCAGCATGGGACCTCAAATCTGTTCCATGTCTGGCCTTGTCACACTGGGTTTGTGCTCATGTTTGAGAGCACTTTGTGTTCTCTGCTCAAGACATCTAATACATGTGGCCTGTCTTTCCTGACCACAGATGCTTCTCTGGGCTTTTCAGTTCAGCTGCTCTGGAGGACGTGTGTCTCTCTCTGAGAACACCCACGCTGGGCCCCAGAGTTCTAATTAATATGCACAGCGCGTCCTGTATTTTAAGTCAGACCATCCCAGACATCCCTCCAAACTCAGTAAAAACCCATCCAGTCATGCCACATAGGACAGAAGCAGACACTTAATTTTATTAATGGAAATATAAGCTATCCGATTGAAACCCTTTCCTTTATTCATAAGCATGCAAGGGACACAAATGGTTTTCCAAATAGTTTTCTTCTGCATAAGTGGACGCAGAAGAAACACAACAATGCCCCAGAAAAAAAAATGAATGAACTTAATCATTCATAATTTAAGATGAGTGAGTTTTCATGGTGCATGAATTAAAAATACTTGACACACTAAGACAGACACTTTCTCTAATGTTCATTGCTGTAAAAATGTATTTTCAATGGCATCACAGCTTTTATTTTAAAATAATTATTGCTCTTTGCATGCATAATTGTGACCTGAGCAATTAGAATATAATCTCTGCCTCGGTTCCTTTTCCGTAGGCCAGGGGCCACCACCAGGGCTCAAGTGCTATTGCTGTATACACTGACAGGACATCTGGATTTTTCTTCACCTAGGACCAGGGAAAGTGCATTTGGACTCATAGTCAGAAGACCGTGCTTTGTGCACTAAGTCTACAATGTGGTGTCCTCAATGAGAAAGTTGACCTGGACTATCCCTGCTGTCATCTCCATCCACAGGGAGGAAGACTGACTTCATAGGATCACCTTGAGTTTCAGTGAGATAAAAGGGAATAATCACATTGTTAACTGTGTACACATGAGGTACAAGTCAGCTACCGTTCCAATTATCTCAGCTGATCTTTACAATTGCTCTGTGAGTTACGAAAGGCAGGCTCATGCATCTTTTGGAAAAAGTGGAAAACCAGGAATTGCCAAGGCTAACTCACTGGGACTTGTAAATGTGGCCCTGCAGTTCCGAGATGAGCTTCCTTCCCTCTAGAATAGTCCTGGAGTTTCTAGAACATCAGAATGAGGCTAAGAAAGTGTGTTAAAAATGCAATTTCCATTCTTCCCTATTCCACTCCCACCCCAAACTTACCAGGACAGTAGAGCTAAGATTGTTTTTAGGAAGCTGTATTTTTAATAAACATTTCAAGTAACTCTGATGCCAGAAGCCCATGGGGATTTTCAGAACATTTAGTTGCTACAACATATTATTTAACAGATTAAGTTCAGTGAGGACAATTTGGCATTACAGGAACTTCCTATATGCTGGTGTGAGGGAATCTGGGTAATTATTATTAATGACAGTGGCAACACTTACTGGACTCCTTAATAGGTATCAGCCCCTGTGCTAAGTGTCTCATTTACATTATCTAAATGGGTCCTTAAAAAACTCAGCGGCCCCACAATTAGTTGCGCGACTCTCTGAACTAAGTCCCACTCCCCTCCCTGATTCACAACAAGGCATCTCATCACAGAGAGGTGAAGCAAACTTCCAGTGACTCCCACACGCATAGCAAAGAAAAGACATGAATTCGAACTTCTTTAACTTCACCTCTATGGTGAAAGACATCACCCGGGTAAGGAAGAATCCAAGAGATTGAACTCTGAGCCTGGAGCCAGTTCATAACTGGCATTATGAACTCTTTCATGAGGAAGAAACCCGCACAACTGACACACCTCCCATTGGCTCCTCCTCCCCGCACTGTGGCTCTGAGGATTAAGTTCCAACATGTGCTTTTTAAGGAACACGTCCAAGCATAGCAGGACCCCTACCGGGCACCTTCTCTTCCACTGTTCCTTCCCCAGCCATTTGAGAGGAACATGCTCATGTTTTCCTGGAGTGATTTCGTCCTCAGCTGTGTCAGGACTGCCTCTCCTCACTAGATTCCACTCATACGTGCTGGTCACACACATTCTAGCTTGGTTACAATAATGAAGGGCCCAGGGCAATGCAACCCACATTCTGAAAGCACCCATCTTCAAAGTAGGTGTTTATTTATTGAGAATTTGTTGGTCTGAGTGGCATCTCAGCTGGAAACATTATTCACCTTTGAAACTAATCCCAAAACTTATTTATTTATACAAGAGCCTTTCGTTGTTTTGTTCCTTTGGGATGTGTGTATGTGTCTGCATTGCGCTGTAGACCTCTGAGCAGAGGCTGCCAGGCAGTTAAGATGTGAAGCTTAGTGAGTTGGATTTGTAAGAAGTAAAATAATAATAGCAATAATAATAAAGAACCAGCCAACCCTCCCTCCCCCAAACAATGGGGCTGTCTACACAATTATGAGTGGTTACATTTTGATTTTCCAAGCTTGCTGCAAATGGCCCTGAATCAGACCCGGTTTCCCAGCATAGTTTTCTTCGTGAAGGGGTCTTTTCCAGGACCATCTGTGACTGCCGTTTTAATTGGAAGCCTGTCTATTTGTATGTTAATAGCTTCCTTGGAGTTATTGGGCTAGTAGATGGAACAGCACAAATCAGATGCTTCACTGTGTTCAAGCTTTACTATTAATCTTGAGTTTTTGTAGCAACAGGAAGCCCTTTCAGCCTTCTTTGCTCTAAACAAGAAGGCAAGAAGAATGAGGCAGGTTCTCTCTCACGAAGCCATAGATGCCCATCTCCACCACTCAGGGAAACTGGCTCCCAGGCAGCCCCACAGGTGAGACAGAGGATGCCGTGCCCTTTAATCCACTCACTCGGTCCCTGAGCTACCCAGGCCTGTGTCCGTGACCGCCAGCTTTGCTGATTGAGCAAGGTCAGGGTGGCCGGTCCAGAATGGCAGCAAATGCATCCAGGAGAAACCACCAAGAACTTGGTGCTGGGAAGACAACAGTACAGCTTTGAATCCAGGCTCTGCAGGTAAGTGACCAGGTAACATCAACTAGCCACAACCTTTCTGACTTTCGGTTTTCTCACGGCAATAAAAGAGAGCTCGCATTCTCTCATATTATTTATCTCCTGTTCACTGTGGAGTTTAATAGTCTAGTGTCCGTGAAGACACTGCACGACCACCAAACAGTAGATGTCCATAGAAAAGCAACTCAGCATCCAGTCTTCATAAATGACTTATCCATTGCTTCATCCAGAGAGCAGGGATTTTTGTCCTTTTTGATTTCTCTTCCCTCTCCCAGGTGCCTACAACAATTTCACGAACACAGCAGATGCTAAGTCACTGTAAACAAAATGACCAAAGGGTTCATTCACCACATTTTTACTGAGCAACTGTTGTGCCCCAGGACTTTAACCAAAAGCGGAGGAGCTCAGTAATGCAAATGCGTGCTTCCTCAGATTTCCTGAGCTTTGAGGGGTGGCTGGTAGGTGGAGGTGGGCAGAGAGCAGAGATAAAAACAATAAATACTTTCAGCGATGTACAGTTCCTTAAAAGTAGGCTCCCAAGTGGCTGGGATTACCAATGTGCAATGCTGCAGTTGGCTGAAAATATTTATTTTTTAAAGCAACTCAGAAAATCCACTTTGTGACTTTTTCTGGAACTCCAGCAGATAAGCATGCAGAGAGCTGGTGTGGGGTTACGGTGAATTTCTCTGACACCTGTGCTCAAGGCCAAGGAGATCCAGTGCAGGCTCCTTCCATCCAGGTGGACATTGCAAATAAGGCCTGGACGACGAGGAAGAGGTCGCCAGCTGGGAAAGGCCCAGAGGTGAGATGGCACCAACAGTTCCAAAAACCAAGAGCCCAGGAGGCCTGAGCAGGGGTACAGGGAGCCAACGGAAGGGGTCTACATTTCATAAGACAATTTTTGTAAACAGACAATGTTACCGGATTTATGTTGTATAAAGAACAGTCACGTGGATCCATTCAAATATTCTTAAAAGATTGAATTGCCAATACAGCAAATGCATGCAGGACTGAGTATGATTTGGCAAGCACATCAGAGGAGCGCACATCAGAGGAGCATCTAAAGTCCTTGCAGGACACGAGAACCAAGTGAGGTCCGAGAAAAGAAAGGAAAGTGAAATTGAAGATGATCTCAAAGTCAATGCAAAAGGAAACTGAGGCAGACACACGAGAAAGGGCCCGAGACAGTGAACAATTTCTTTAAGCAGGAAGTATTTGTAATTTTAGCTTCCTTTCTGTTCATGCTGCCTATGAATCCAGCCTCCCACTCTGCCCTGCCTGTTTCTCCTGAACAAAACACAAGATTCGCCTAGTGGTTGGGTAGATAAGAAAGGCCAGAAGCCTCAAAGGCCTGCCAGTCTCAGTCTCAGTCTTAGTCTTAGTCTTGGCCTGTGACTGGTCATGCTCTAAGGCTCCCGAAGCCTTAGCTGTATCGGGTCCTCAGTGAGGATGACAGTAAACGTCTCCCAGGGTTACTTCCAAGGCGGCCTGCCCTAAAGGGTATGGAAAGCTCGCCACCGGATGGTGTTTGGTGAAGCAGAGACAGAATATGGGAAGAGTAGCGCAATGAAAGCCACCTTAACGCTCCAAGGAAGCTGAGCCTAGACGCTTCCCGATCACATTTTTTTGGATCAGAGCAACCTTGGCCTGAAGTAAGAGAAACCAGGAGGTTCACCCCAGAACAGCTCCTTTGGCTCACGATGCGTGGGAATGGCAAAGTCGCCTCCTTCCAGTGACTCAGCTTACGGCTCCTCTGCAGAGACGAAGAGTGGGCAGCAGGTGCCAGCTGCAGCTCCTCCCAGGATCGGCTTGGTTCTCCTGGACGCTGCCCCTCAGCCAAAGGGAGACACCACTTCCCCCTCCCAGGAAGCTCTAGGAGGAGGTCGGGGTTGGGCCTGCAGCCCCTCACTGAGTTATATCCCGGACTTCCTGACTCAGTGCCAGTGAGGCATGCCAAGGCACAGGGGCGTTGGAGGGAAGGCAAGCCTGCTGTGACAGAGCCCTGAACTCAGGGCTGAGTCAGCTTGCAAGTCCCCAGTCATCTTCGTCTGTCTCTCTTCCCCGCCCAGCCTCCCCTCCGGACCTAACCAAGCCCATTCTGGGAAGGCTCTGGGCAGAGGGTCGCCCCAACACACATGCCACCGCAGCCCAGGAAGAGTTAACCAGTTATCTCAGGCTGCCAGGCAGCTTCTGTGCTCAGATGATTAAACATATTTAAGTGCTTGCTATATACAGAGCCGGGAATGGACGTGGGCTCTGGGTGCGAAGAAGCTTCTCAACCTTCGGCAAACAGCAACTGGTCACTCTAAAGAGATGAGGGTGGGAGGAAAAACAGGTGTCCTGCCGACTGGTGGGGACGAGTGTGCCCTTGTGACACATGGTTGGGCTTCGATGCTTGCTGTGTGAGAGGCACCACTGCGCACTGTGTGGGGTAAGGACAACAATCCTGGGACTGCTGTTATGGTCCCACACACACACACAAACACAGGCACAAACACAACTACACTGAATTGCCTAAGTCATGAGGTGCGTCATGGGGGAAGTTAAGGACCGGGGAATGACAAGGCTGCAGGGATGAAGGTCCCAGAGGACAGTTAGGAGGCAGCACAGTCCAGGTGCAACCATTTTCCTACAAATGACTCAAGTTTATCTTTCTTTATGGCAGAGTAGTACTCCACTGTGTAAATACTACATTTTCTTTATCCATTCATCTTTTTATGGACATACAGACTGCAGATCCATGTTTATTGCATAACTTTTATAACATTGCAATCATTGTACTCCCTTGATGCAATTCTCCTGCTTCTTTTAAGGAAAAATACACCTGCATACGTAAATAATAAAATGACTGTATTATCAAGGGGCTCCAGCATCGAGGGTGACTTATGAAGCCACCTCACACAATGTTTCTGTCCCTCTGGGCTGCAATGTGTAAGTGCTCACACACATATGTATGCAAGTATATGTACAAGTATTTGGATATGTGCATATATATTATTTGCAAAACATATTTATATTTATTTAACAAATTTGGAATTATTTTTAAAAAGGAAAAATAAATCTAATATTAAATAGAATATGGAAAATAGGGTATTAAATTATAAGTATTAGGGAGGGAGGAACTTATAATAATTATGCTATGTTCTGAGAAGAAAAAAGTTAGGCATGTTATCTTTTTTTTACTAAATTCCAGTTATTCCATGTTGTCCTTCCATTATCATTCTGTTAGAATCTTGCTTCCCACAGGCTTTTTGAGATAGATTTCGAGAACGCTGAAGTCAGTGCCCAGGCCTGTCTTACAAACCAGGGATCTGTTTCTTACTGCAGGGTTGGATGCCAACTAAAGATTGTGTCCTATGATATAGTTAGTCGCGTTTTCATCTGTCAGGAAAAAATCGAAAAACAAGAAGCAAAATAGAAAACGTGAACCGAAGTGCAGGAAAGCTGTAAGAACCAACTCAAGAGTGTCTTTTACTAAAACGCAGTCTCTTAAGAGCTACAGTTACACAGCACCTCCTAGGTGTTAGTCAGGTGGGGTCCTTTAAAAATAACTTGACAAACATCTACTCCAAATACTGAGGTTGTCTATGATCTTGCCCCTTATCCAGATGGGAATTGAGTTTCAGAGGGATCATGTGATTGGCCTAAAAGCTATTGGAGAGTAAGAGAAAGAATTAGGACTTCAAACTTGGGTCAGAATAACTCAAAGCGGTCTTGCCACTGCATCTCAACAATGGTTTTCATTTGGTTTGAGGTACCATATTGCTAAGGACAAAAAAAAAAAAAAGTAAGTCACCCAGTCTGAGCCAAAACAGAAGACCTCAAAGCTAAAGCCAACTGATAATGACAGTGACCTTGAACTGGAACGGGACCTTCTGGCAACTTTTGATCCTTTATAGCAACTATGGACTCTTGTCCTTTCTCAAGTGGACAATGACATAAAACTTCATTATAGAGCCCCCTGGGTTGCCCTAGACATAAAGTACAGGGATTTCCTAACTAGCACATTAGAAACCACCTTCCCAAAGTCTGCTTTTATGGACACTGTAATGGGCTTCACCCACACTGACTAAATCATTCCTTGCAACAATCCTTTGAGGCAAGTCTTGAGATTAATCCATGTACAGTGAGGAAAACGAGGCTTAGCGTGGTGAAAGAACTGACTTGGGGTTGCTTGAATCAGAAGCAGCTGAGCAGGAATTGCAGTTCCTGTCAGACTCTGAGCTAAAAAGTGCATTCATGAGGACTCTGAAGTTAATCATGGCAGAACTCCCACCCTACCCATCCTTGCCAGCATCTGCTTTTCCAGATTAAAATGTCCCGGGCCGTGCTGCCTTCCCCACGTACTGGCTGGGTGGCTGTCAGAGAGCCCCCTTTCCTGTCCTCTCAGCAGGACGTGAGGGTGAGACTCACTTCTGTGTGTCACAAGAATGTATGTACTTAGCCACACTCCCAAAGAGACATAGTCCATCCTCGGTATTCACCAATTCTGCATTTGCAAACTTGCTTATCCACGAAAACTCTCCTGTAGTCCCAAAATCAGTATTCAGGGTGCTTCCTTGGCCACCTGCAGACATGCAAAGGGCAGCACACATCTTGAGTCTTTGGAGATGCCCGTTCTCAGCTGAGGCTGAACAAAGCAACACTCCACCTTCATGTTCCCATGCTCATTTTGTGCGGTGTCTTTTGCCCCCCATTTTTTTTTTAGTTTTGTGCATTTTGTTGGTGATTCCACTGCTTAAAATGGCACAGTCCTGAAGTGTTGTCTTGTGCTTCTAAGTGCTTGTGCCTCAGGAAGAAAGTGCGTGTGTCAGATAAGCTTCCTTCAGGCCCGAGCCAGCAATACTGGCTGAGCGTTCAGGATCCATTTATCATCTCTATGTTAAAGAAGGTGTCTAACCAGAAGCACAAAAAAAACAAGATTACATTGTGATCGGGGTGAAAACGCTGTGACCAGAGGCCCACGGGAACCTAACCCTGCATTTCCCCCAAGAAGAATGATCCATTACTCACTAATTCAGCACTCAAAGTGACTGGATAGAACATAACTTCCTGTGAGTGAGAGTCGACTGCAAGTATGTGCTAAATCTGGCTATTGCTACATACATATAATAGGAAAGAACTGAAAATAAGCTTCAAATCTGACAGTACAGTGATCATGGTTCATCCATACAATGAACTATGCAGCTATGAAGACTAAGTGGTCAGAAAATTTTAAAATTATTATAAAATGAGTATCCCTTGCCCCAAATTCTTAAGACCACAAGTGTTTCAGATTTCTGTGTTTTCTTCAGAGTTGGAAATCTTTGCATAGATATTATAGGAATGTCCCTAGCTCAAAGCTTTGAAAACTGAAACACTACAAAATCAAAACTTTTGAGTGTCATACAGGTATTAAAAGAAGTTTTGGACTTTCGACTTCAGATGTCCAGATTAAGGATGCACAGTCTACATCATAGAACGATAAATGCAGGAAGCCGAGCAGCGTATTAAGTAAGCCACATGCATTCTGTGGATCAGAAGCTTGGAAGGAAAAATAAACAGTAGTTATCTTTGAGTATTTCATTGTAATTTTAAATAGTTTTACATTAATCATGCTATCGTATATGTATTTTATAACCATAAGTGGTTTAGATAGTTTTCACCATTTGCTATTCAGATATTGTTTAAAATTGGCTCTAACCCTTAAGAAATTTAATATGATCAGATACAATGAAGGTCACAAACATATTTATAACCACTGACTAGTCTCTTCCTATTTTAAGGAAATGAATTAAAATTTAGAAAGTTACTACTCCACTACAAAGAAGGATAAATTTGAAACATTTGTAGGAAAATGATATTCCTGGAAAATACAAAGTTAAGTGAAATAAATCAGATACACAGGCTTACATATCATATAGCATCTCCTATTGAGTAAGGCAAAGTATAAATAAAAATCAAAATAAAAGATTAATAGAAGGAAACAGGAGAAAGATCTTTTGCAAATGGGAAGGGGTCCAGGAGAATAACGGGGAGGGGAGAGAGGAGGGAAAGGGGAAGTAAAAAGATTTAAGATGTTTCACTTACATGTGCCAAACACCCACAATGAATGTAAACATTATATGTCATAAACATGAACTAAAAAAAATAATAATAATAAAGAATGAAAATGAGGAGAGGGGATTTAACGAAGGAGGGAGGGAGATGGTTGGGAAGGGGAAGGGGATTTAAAAAGAATCAAGTTGTGCTATGTACAAGCACCTGCTCCCTAAGGCGAATGAATGTAAATTTCATGTACTGCAAATATGTACCAAGAAAAAATTTTTAAGTGTATAAAGGTGTTGATTATACTATATTTATTTACTATATATATTTATATACTATATTTTATACTGTTATATATATTTTATATACTATATATAAAAATATATATTATAGTATATGTAAGTATATATAAATATATACTATATATTTTATATTCTATATTTACTATGCATATTTATTTTTAAAAACTTATTTAAAGCAAGTGAGTGTACAACCACGATATGGTGGTATGATAACCAAAATATTACAACAGCACTATGATAAGATAATATGTAGGTATCATGCACCAGGTAGTTAAGACAAGATTAAAAAACACTTATTATAGATAAAAGATATAACAGTGAACAAAAATGATATGCTAAGGATCCAGTTTGGGGGAGGAAACAGATATTAATCAAAGAACAACACACATACACAAAAGTAAAAATGTAATTCTGATCAGCACTAACAAAAAGTAGGAAACTGACGTTTTCATGATTTAAAAGGTAACACTGACCAAGTCAGACAGGCAGAATGTCAGATGACTCCCGAAGGAGCAGATGAGGCAGATGGGATGTGATGCTTATTATGACACTGAAGACAAATGAATGAAAGATGTATAAATAAAAGAGCACAAAAAAATACTTGTACTAGTAATTACAGTATGTAAATACACTTACGTACATGGAGTTGGAAAGAAATTCAGAAAGAAATGGATGTATCAGGTGGTGGAACAGTGAGCGCTGATTATTTTCTTGAAATGATTTCTAACATTCTTAGTAATTTTTACATTTTGCTATTTTAAATATAATCATTTATTACATTGTTTGCTGGACCACATTACATTCAAAGTTACAAATTTACATTCAAAATAACATTTTAAAAAGTCCTCCGTGCTTTATGAAGTTATTATTTTAAAATATAAATACCGTATCTCAAGGACTCAATACATGTTCATTATTGGGTGAATTTTCTGGCTGAAGATACTCTTTGCTGTACTCTGTTAAATTTTCGTAACAGATTTTGTAGTGCTTCTCAATCTCTCTTCTATTCAGAGTTTTATTTGATTTACATATCAAAGTTAAGGACGGAAACTATATCAACACCATAAGGTTAAACATCATCCTTCCTATTTATTTTCTTTCCATTAAAAGAGTCAATTGGTTTTATTAACCCGAGAATAAGAGGCCATCAATGCCATTCTGCTGGGCAAATGATACAGGCTGATATGGCCAACACCTTGCCTAAATTTTGCATTTTACGGCCCATATTCAGGACCACTTTATCCTCGTGCATAGGCCACAGAAGCCCACTGAGTGGCCTCGATGTCCCCGCGTGTGGTGCGGGGAGTTCTCATACTCCCTTGCACCCAGCTCCCTGCATCTGGGAGTAGAGGTAAGTAGGACCAAGAGGGGCGTCCAGGTGCCCTCAGAGGTGTGCTGGGCAAACGGATGCACTTCCTGCCTAGACAAACTACTCCTCTCAATGGAATAAGCACTGCAGGGAAAGACTCTAGGTAATCCTCTGTGCCTAAGTCCTTGGGAAAATAAGAAGGAATCCCGACTGGAGTCAGGCCCTGCCTTCACCATGTGGAAGTGGAAAGTCTGAGGAATATGACATGGGACCATCTACCACCTTCTCATCATTTGCCCCCAGTGTGACTTCCAGGGCCTCTGGGGCTGAGACCTGATGAGGCAATTCTAGAATAAGTAAATCTTTCAAGGAAAGGAAGGCAAGAATTCAGTCCTGAAATGCTCAGCTTACCCATCTCCCTCTTGCCTGTTTCTTTTCTTTTCCCCTTTTTCCTCCTCCTCTTCTTTCTTCTGTTCTTTCTCCTTCTCCTTTTCCTCCTCTCCTTCCTCTTTTTCCTTCTTTCTTCTTTTCCCTCTCTTCTCCACCCTCTCCTCTTCTCTTCTTCCTTTTTCAACCTTTCTCCATCATGGTGTTTCCTGATTCTCAATTTATTTTCTCATGTTTTCCTTTAATTCTTTTAAAAATTATAATTTCAAATTTTGCTTGACATAATATTTCTAGGTCTATATGTAGGTCTATATGTATGACATAATATTTGTAGGTCTATATGCATGAGGTCTATATACGTAGGGTCTATATGTACATGTACATATTTCCTCTTGATTTTGTTCTCCACCCATTTGCCCCATCCCCCAGGGACTTTCTACAAACCCTCTTTCAGCTTCATTATTAATCCATCCCTTGGCCTGACTGTCCAGGTGTTAAAGCTGGTGACATCGTGATGAAGGCAGCTGCTGCTGACAGGTCCTCCTGATGAGAAGTCCTGTCCCCCCAGCACAGCCAAGTGCCAGGCTTCCCCACCTCTCTCTATTTTAGACCTCAGTGAGCAAATATTCAGCACTTCCCTGGCTGATAAAGCCCTGAGGCTTTATCAGGCTCGCTCCTTGGCTCTTCACAGCTCCACTTTGATCAAATTAGAAGCTCACAATCTTCCTTTTGGACCCAAGTTGGCCAGGGATCAGGGTCACAGAGTCTCTCCCAAGAGAGACCAGGGCTCAGCTTCAATGTCACAGTTTTAGAGAAAGCTTTCCTGGTCCCTTCAAGTGGGTCTCCATGGTGTCCTTTTAGTCCATGACCTTGCTTGTTTGTTTTCTGGCATTTCTCACCAATAAAACTTGACGTTTAAAATTACAGTCAACTGTGTATTTAATTGTTTGTGTGCTTTTCATCTGCCCCCACCTCGATGAGAAAGCAAGCTTTAGGAGGGAAGGGAGACACACCAGCTCTGTTGTTCACCATGGATGCCCAACTCCCAGAGTAGTACCCTGGATGTGCTCGGTAAATATTGGTTGTATAAAGAAATAATTAAATAAATAAAGGTAGTTTTTATTGAGGATATCCTGTGTTGTTCTTGAATGAAGGATTCAAGAGACAATTTTTTAAAAAACAAATGATCTATCACAGTGTGGGCCAAGTAGGAAGTATTTTAAGAGTATGAAAGTAAACAAATACATAAAAATCCTAAAAATAATGAAACAAAACATTTCATGTGAACTTTAAAAAATGAGAAAGAAGAGGTGGAATTAATTTTAGTAATATATTTTATTTAATCCATTACATCCAAAATACCGTTTCAGCACATAAACACTATTTAGGAATCACTAGGAAGTTATTTACCTTTCTTTTATTGTCTTTGTTGTTATATTTTTAATTTCTTTCTCCTTTTTTTGTCTAAGTCTTCAAAGTCTAGTGTGTGTTTGACTCTTAGGCAATCTCCATTTTAACTAGCTACATTTCAAGTACTAATTTCCACATCTAGGCATGGCTACCACATTGGTTAGCACAGGTCTACACATATCTTTTCATGTTAGGACCCTGAGCCAAAGAAGGTCAGGGACTGGACCGTGATCGTGTAGCAAGGAGCCCACAGCATTGAGGTCTGACATCTAGAGTTGGGCATCTCCTCAGATCTAGGCATGGTGTTGGATCTGGGTTACCAGCCCCAGCCTGACTGTGCCGCCTGGCTCCCAGCCTCACAGCTGCCCCTCATGCTTGCAGCTGTGTAAACTTGGCCAGGTGATTTATGCTCTCTAGGTCTGCATTTTACCGTAGGTTCTTCCTAGTGAACCAGAATTGAAATACAAGGAAATAACCACCATGTTAAGGAATAGATGGCATCCCTGGTAAGGTCTGTTGAAGACCTAATTCCAAGTATTTCAGAATGTAAACTTATTTGAAAATAGAGCTGCTTTTGATATAATTTAAGATGAGCTCATACTGAAGTAGCGTGAGTCCTTTGTCTCACTTGCCCAATGCCCTTACAAGAAGTAGATTAGAGAAGTAGAAACAGAGACACATATGGAGAAGGCCATGGTATCACCCAGGCAGAGATGAGATGATGCAGCCACAAGACAGGAGACTGACCATCACTGCAAGCTAGGAAGAGGCAAGCAACAGCTTTACCCAGAGTCTCAGAGGGGCCACTGCCCTGCCAGTGCCTGGATTTCACTCTTGTAGCTTCCAGAACTGTGAGAATATATTTCTTCTCACTCTTTTTATTAAGCCACTCAGTTTGCAATCATTTGTTACAAAAAACTTAGGAGAGTAAAACATAAAGATGGGGTAAAAGTGGAGGATGCCAAGGCAAATTTGAAATTCAGATGCAAAATGAAAAATTGTTCGATAATAAGTATATCTCGTGAAATACTGAGGACATATTTTTAACTCACTTTGTATACTTTTTATTGTGAAATCTGGCAACCCTACCCCAAAAACCACTTCTCATGGTATCAACCACAGCTTTCAAAAACAGTAGCTGTTGTCAGGGTGTCCTGGTGGCTTGATTGCAGGAAGCAGTATATAGTTATCTATATGCTGTATGTGAATAAATACATGCATAGGCAGACATTCTAAAGGTTTTACACATTCACAAAGGAATGTAGTAATATTCATTTTAGCAAGGACAGAAATCAGAGCAACACCAAAATCTAATACATAAGAATGGAGTCGAATCACCTCCTACCAACAGGCACGTGGAGAAGCTCTGATTCTACAGGGTTCTAACACTCTCATCTCATCACAGCTGGGCTGCAGCACGTGCTTCCCTGAGCCAATTGGGAGCTGCATGTCCAGGCAAGCCTGGCTGCCTGGGAAAATTACCGACCCCTGCAGCCCGTACCCTGCTAACTGCTGGTGCGTGCTGTTCCCCAAAGCTCTAATCTGCTCCTCCTGCTGGAGCCACGAACTGACTGTGACAGACTTTATGGATTTTATTAGCCAAGCAGATGTCCTTGATATCTGGGAGATGCGCCCAGCACTCTTTCAGGGCACGAAGGGGTGGGACTGTTTCCTTTTCCGCTCCCTGCTTCTCTATGGCTTCCTCCCCCAGCAGTGGGCTTCCTGCATTTCATCCAGGAGACTGCCGTTCTTCCCGTGAGGCAGGGGGCCTGCAGGGCAACAAGATCTTAGCAGGCGGAGATAAACCAGACTGAATATTTTATGATCCTGTCTGTTGGGAAGAGCAGTTTCTGGGTGTGCCAAGTTCAGGAAGTTGTTGAAAAGGAGAGAATAAAACAAGAAATGGATATTTCTGGTGCAAGTGTGCAAGTGTGTATGTAGGGTTATAAATAACTTACATTTTACATATGCAAAGTTTTGGCTGGGACTTGATAAACTCTAGTGTTAACTGATAGTTAACCCCACCAAGATTTTTGAGAACATGCTATTCACCCATGATTTAAATGCTGGCGATCTAGTGGCAAAGAAAGACAAGTCCCTGTCCTTCATGGAACTCACTTTCCAATGAGAGGAGCTGGATAACAGACAAGCAAATAAATAAATGCTTTGAATTTCATTTTAATAATCATTGGGAAAGAAGTCAATAGGGTTCAGAAAACAAGGGAACTCAAGAGAGCTATTTTAGGAACAGGCATTAACAGGAGACCCAGAGCATGAGAAGAACAGACAAGAAGAATGTTCATAGCAATACTCAGATTTTTCAAAAGTGGATGGGTTTGGGATGTGTCAAGGAGTATGTCAGGAACCTTATTCTAGAAATCTCTGGAAGAAATTTGAAGTTTTGTATGGGAATTATGCCCCCAAATACCTGCTTTGTGAAACAATTGCCTTCTGTATTTACAAAGGTTTTACTCATTGAATGCACTTCTCCCTCTAGCTACAATGGTTCTAGTTTATAGCACATTTGGAAGAGTTTAGCACATAGTCACTCAAGTCATTTCTGCCATTGTATAGTTCAGATGAGCAGCTCCCCCCAAAAAAGACTCCGAGCTTGAGCGATTAGGACAAGAATAAAGTGAGGAGGGCCTAGTCTATGGTGGAGAAAGAAAGGAAACCAGAAACAAAAATGTTTCAGATTTGAGTTCCCCACATATCAGTGGATATCATGCTGCCTCCATGAGAAATTTTCCAGGTAAATTTGCTCAGCTTAGTGACTAAAGACAGCACAAAGTAAATGTGTTTCTCTTCCCTTCTTTTCTCACATGATCCATTTAACCCAAACCAGAATGAGGCACAAACATTTAGCAAGCAACTGAAGAAAGAAATCTTATATTCTCAAGTTTTCAAAGAGTTTGAACTATCAAAGCCATTTGAGAACAAGACAAGGAAACAAACCCCTAATGCTTGTTTTCTTCATGCACCACAATTCTACTCCAAGGAACAAACATGCCATTCCCTGTACTTTGGACATGAAATCCACAGTTCATGCTGACTTAGCCATAGAGAGGGATGGGAGTAGGGTAACTCTGGTATGAGATTTGGGGGTTCAGGATGCAGTTCAGGACACATCTCAACTGCCACACATTATAGAGGGTCTATTTCTAGCCCTGACTATTCCTAGTGTTCCAGTGGCCAAAATTTGCCACCACCATGTGACAAAATAACATCTCTTATTTTTCAATAGCTATGCATTTTGTGTACACACAGACAGATAGAGGCATTCACACTAGAGAACTCACAACTAACTGCTTTCTACTTTTATCACACTGAATCATAATTGCCTGGTTCCTTCTCCTGCCCATTACCTGATTATAAACTTTGGAGGACTGAATCTTGTTTATTTTGCTCTGCTTTGTGCTGCTGTCTGCCAACAGCTATTTGCTGAATAACACAAACAACAACAACAACAACAATTCCAAAAAAATAAACCAACTAAGCCACACATGGGTAGCCAATATGTGAACTCACAAATAGACACTCAGGTTATAGCCATCCTGGTTACATACAGAAACACATCTACAGACAAGAAACCACATTTGTGAACCACACGTGTACTTGCTCATGTTTGGACTGTCTCTCTCTCAAGTTGTTCCATTCATCCCTCAGCACCCCTCCATTCCTGCATATTTTTACTAGAGAATTCCAGGCACCTGGCTGGTGTACATTGTAGCTTCTGAGCCTGATGCTGACAGAAGAGGTTTAGAGTCTTCTGTTCTTCAAGATTCACTGCTTATGCCCGAGACCAGGTGGTCAACAAGGTCGAACACGGTTCATGAGCCTGACTCTTTTTTACGAGTCAGAACTCAACATCAGCCATGGAAGGAGACTTAATCTATTTAAATACTCCCTGCTCAGGGGTCCCAGATGGCAGCGAGGCCAAAGCAAAGGTGTCAAACCATGTGTGGTCCTTAAATGGTTCTTTATGTTTGTCGCAGGAGTTGAGCCTGAGGCCTGGACCCATTCCAGTTGGTAATTGATAATTCCAACTGGTAATTACGTGCTCTGGGTGGTTTCGGTTGGCATTCCGCACATCCTGTCCTCAAATGGCGAGAGGTGTTCCCGTGTTTCATGCCAGAGGTGGCTCCATTTCAAGCCCCATAAAGTTTCTAAATACCTTTGGAATGCTGCAGGATGAAAGATGCTGCCCTCGTTAAACACATGGGCTTCTCAAAAGAAAACCCATTACTCTCTGATAATGACAATTTTTCCTTGTCCTTATGTTCCTTGTTAAAGGAAAATGTCAATTAATAAAAAATACTCACATAACCCTTTCCAGGAATTAACTGACTCTGCACCCAGTGTCAGAGGGGGCTAAACAAGTAATCTACCTGCAAATCCCTGGAATCCCTAGAATACAGAGATGCTCTAGATTTGATACTTTTCTTCCTTTTTTTTTTCTTTTTTCACTTTTTAATGTATGTAAAAGGCCTACTCACTCATCTTCCCATTACTTTGTTTAAGAAGACATATGTTTGTTTTTGTTTTGAGTGGACACTGGCCAGGGTTTTATGGGAATAGTAGCAGAGATGCAATTGTAGCTATCCTCTTCCTATTCTTCCCAAAAGAGTTCAAAAGGCAACTTCAGCTAAAAAAGTGAGCACTTGCAAGACCCATGTGCAAGAGCCTCATAAGGCAATGTCCTGAGAATACACCAGGCCTGCTGCACACACACACACACACACACACACACTCAAGTCATTGCCTATTGGTTTGGTTGCCTGTTACTGTGTAACAAACATGTGTCAAGGTCAATGCAAACTAAGTGCCTTAAAACATCACCATTTTACTGTTGCTCAGCCTGGGGGTTGACGGGGCTCAGCAGGGTGGTTGTGATCCTGGTCTCACTGAGACTGTTGAGTGGTTGCGGTCAAAGGGAGGCTGGGAACTGGGTCTGTAGGAGGAGAACCCTGAAATATCTCATTCCCTCGCCATGCTGTCCCAGGGCTGTTCCCTCCCAGGAGGAAGGACTTCCTCAGTCCTCCACTGAGTAGCTGGACTCCTTATACCATGGCGCAGGGCTCCAGAGAGAAAATTTAAGACATGAGAAGCAGAAGCTGCAGTCATTTTAAAGGCTAGACTCACACTGCAGTATTTCCTATGCTTTGAGTCCCTTAACACATTCTGTGGGTGCATATGGTAAGGAGGACACAAATGTACAAAGACAGGCAGGTGAGATTGCTGGGTCATGTGTGGAGAAGTTACAGCCAGTATTGCCATCTTCCTTGTCAACGTCCATCCCAGGCTTCTCATTCCACACATAAGCCCAGATTCCCCACTCCGTGCTCACTCCTCTCAGACCTAGCACTACCTCTTCTCTGGTCTGTCTCTTCTTCCATTTTGTGTCACACTTCGGGTTTTTCCTTGACAGCATCAAAAGTCACCATTTCTCCAGTTTTCCATTTCCCTGAAAGCTTATAAGGAGTTCTCCCTTGTGACAGTTGCCCACTAGCCTGGATTACAGAATTTCTGCAACTATAACTGGATTCTGAAAGCACTAACCTCACACATGGGTTACTGCACTGTTAAGTTCACTGCTGAATGGTCTGTTAGGAGGTGGGGCCTGGCTGGAGGAAGTGGGTCGTGGGGGTGTGACTTTGGACACTATATCTGATCCCTGCTCCCTTCACCTCTGGCTCTTTCCCATCTGCTCTGCTGCCGGCCTACCATGAGTTTTGCTCTACCATGTTCTTCTGCCATGATAGTTCCATCTTGGAGCCAGCTGATCATGGACTGAAGCCTCTGAAACTGTGAGCCAAAATAAAACTCTTCTCCTTTAAATTGCAAATGACAGTATTTTATTTCAGCAACAGGAAAACTGACTAATACACCTGTTAATATGAAATCCGATGGCAATGCCTGCCAAAGTCAAGTCAGCATCAATCGGGGACTAAAAAATTGAGAAGTGGCATAAATAATATGATCCCTTCATTTAAAAATACATAAAGAAGTATATAAATGTTTACAGAAAATATATGGATCAATACTCTCTAAATGGGAACATTTGGGTGTTGGGAAAACAAGTAGCAGATAATTGCTAAATTTTATACCCCTCTTGATGTTAAAAAATGGCAATTAGTCTATACTTCTTTTATAATAATAATTAATCAAAAAACCTAACCTGCATGTGGGACACATTTGCTACACTGTGATCCATCTCTGGACCAGTTATTTTGAACATGAAAAGATACAGTCTCCCACAGAACTCCTTAGCTAATTTGGGCATGCCTAAGGATGCACACAAAGCCACATGCACACATGTACCCTACCACTCACTCCACACACCCATTATTAAACATTATTAAGTAGACATGCTTGACATGCAACCAACAATGGCCAGAGCTTGCACAATGTTTCCAAAATCAAAACTGGCACTGAGAAATTAATCTGGATCAAAAGTACATAGCCAAGCCCTGCCTGGCCCCTACTTGGCCCCTATTTTTCCTGTGTTGAGTACTTAGAATCATTCTCCTCCATATTGACCCCAGTGTCTGGCTCACTCAGGCAGATCAGCACTGACTGAGGGCAGCTCAGGTAGGAGCCGCCCCCAGTACCAAGGTGAGTCTCTTGCCCATCCATTGATAATTTCCCAGAATGCCTCTCAGAGAGGCAGCCCAGGATCATTTCCAGATTGCATGTATTTATGAGAACAGGCTCTTTCCTGTAAGGTGGATGTGAGGTAGAAAAGCATTTCAGGACTGGTCAGTGGCTACAGTGCTCTATCAGATTGTACCATGCTTTGACTCAGCTCAATAAAATGGAGCTTCTAGGGCAGCCAAAAAACAAGCCTTGGGTTCCATAAATGCTTGTTCAAAGAACCCTGTGGAAGTTCTACCTCCTCTGCCCCAGCCCACATACTGAAGCAGCTTCATTTCAGTACTGTTAACTCACGCAAGGGGATAAGTTTGGGGTGTTGAACACATTGGGCATATTGAAAACCTATTAACCTACAGTCTTTGTTGAGCTTGACATTAGTCCAGCACACGTTCTAAGTGCTCCTGGGGGTGGGTCTGGCTGCAGGGGGCCCAATGATGACTGATCCTGACCTTGCACTCAGAGGCAGAAGAGTGTTACAGAACATCTACTCAGTGGCTTTCCTGAATCGGCTCCAAGGACTTGCTCCCAAGAAGGAAAGTTGGCCCACACCAGTGGGCAAGAGCTAAACTCACCTAACAGGAGAGACTGGAAACAGGATAAAATCCAGGCAGCCATGGACCCTTGATAAGCCAAAGACCACATGCACCATCTCATTTCTTCAGTGCACCACCTCCCTGCCTCAGTTCCAAGAGTAGTCCTATTTTTTCAGAAGAGGAAACTGAAGCTTTAGATGCTTAGTAATACAGACTGAATCTTTCAACAAAGAATGAGACTTGATATAAAACAGAAAAACTCCACTTCTCTGCAATCCTGTGCATAATTTGTTCAAACAAGGGTCTTCAGCTAAAATTGGAAATGTTTCAAAATCTCAGGACCAGTCTGTCCATCCATTGTTTCCACTTATAGATGGAGGACCTGCTTCTCAGAGAACGACAATGGCCTAAACTGACGGAGCCACTAAGTGGCAGGGAGAGAAACAGGTGAGAGGAGGCCTATGAGTGACAATCACACTGTCAGCTCCTGTTTGTTGGTGGTTTGGGCACTACACTGCTCAGAAATGAGTTCATTTCACCTTCAAGAGTCATAGGAAGTGGAGTCTCTTCAAGTCCCTTGTTTCAGATTGGGAGACAGAGGGGTTAAGTCACTTGCCTAAAGTCGCAGAGCAGCAGAGCCAGGTTGGGGCTGTCTTTAGCCAGGGCCCCAGTTTGCGACTACTTGGTGTCCTGTCTCTGGTGAAATGGTGCGGCAGCTAAACTGGACTGCCAACTCAACTGCCTTGAGAGTCACCAGGGAATTATTAAAGCACAAGTCTGGGAGTGTCTGGGTGGGTCATGGGGGCTTAACCATGGGGACAATCCCTGGCTCCTTCCTCTCTGGTGCTCTTTCCCTGCTCTCTGCTTCTGGCCACCACGAGGTGAGCAGTATTCTTCTCCATGACCTTCTACCATGATATCTCTGCCTTGAAGCCAACCAACCATGGACTGAAGTCTCCAAAAACATGAGCCAAATAAGTCTCTCTTTTACTTGTGGGCATCAAGTCTTTTGTCCAGCAATGGAAAAACTGACGATACAGACGGCCACTGGGAACGATGCCAAGTGTCAATGATGAGCACAGTGGTTTGCAGGGATTCAACAAACACCAGGGGCTGCAGTGGGATTTACATCCTAGACGCCATTTTGGACACACTATAGAGTCCATGACTTCCTCTGTCATCGACCTGCCCTGGTACCCTTGAATATGCCCCATCATTGACCATGGACAGCTAGACAACCAGCGCCAGTCTTCCTTGAGTTCCCTCTTTCCATCTGCTCAGTGGGACATTGCTCTTACTGACAAGCATTATGGGAGAAAGTAGCAGGTTGGGATGTGGGCTCCATGGCTGGGGAGATGCAGAGAACTTTTGCAGAATTTCCAAAAGTTCTCAAACACACTTCCCAAGCCTTCAGTTCCTGTTGTGGTCCACATTTTGATGCCACAGTCAAGTCTAAAAGTGCCGAGTAACATGTTGATGGTCCCGATGCCACTCAGGGTGGGCCCCACGAGAACTTTGCAGGTGGCAGTGGATCCCAGGGGTTAAGGACTTGGTTTACAAAGTCGCAAGAGCATGAGTTTACTTATGGCTGCTAGTTTCATCATTTTAATTATTATTTGATCTTTGCACATGTGGCACACAACTCCAGGGGTTCACAGACACAGAGCCTCTCTAGCACATGTTCCGCAAACCTGTTTAAGTGTCAGCTGTGACAAGCATCAGCTCATGCACATTTTGAGGCCCCATTTCCTCATCTGCAAAGCAGAGATAATGTGACATTTCCCTTGTTGGCTTGCGGTGAGAATTTAGTAAGGCGAAGCCTTGGTTGCAGCACAGTTTGAGAGCTTTAGAAAATGTGTAAGATTTAAACACGAGCACCTTTAGCAACCAGACTCCAGTGTGGGGCTCTTTGCATGAGTCTCTGGCTGTAAGACAGATGAGGACCATAGAACTCTCTGTGCACGCAGACTCACACGTATTGAGTCTTATTTTCCTGTGGCAGCAGGAAATAAGTTGTCATCTGGTATACACATTTAACTTTGCACGTGTGTGTGTGTGTACATGCACATAGTTAACAGCTTACAGCAAAGAAGTGACTTCAATTTCTTCCAAGAAACTCGAATATTGTGAAACCTTTAATAGAGATTAAATAGCTAGCGGTCAGCTTTTACCATGTCATTGTTTTTTGGCATTTTCTTAGTGAGCTGTATCTGAAGCAGCGTGTGCAAACCACAGGATCTGTTTCTTTGGCTGCCAGTGGATGTGCTACTTCTGAAATCTCAGTCCTCTCCTTTCCCTCCTGGGCATAGAAAGCTTCTGGCACTCTTCCCACACCTCAGCCCTGTCCAGAGTAAAGGTCTGGGCAGGAGTGGGTGACACCCACATCTCATTGCCTCACCCCTCTCTGCATCCCCTGCTTTGGTCTCTCTGAAATGTCACTTATGGCCAACTCCCCCTTGCTCACCCACGGCTAGCCTGACCTAGAGGTGGCTGGGATTCACCTCAAAGAACCAGCTGCAGCACTGCTGCCTTGGGGTTCTGGAGTAAGTGATTCAGGCTCACATTTCAGCCTATTCCTTATCCATAAAAGTACAGTCATGTGGACCCCTTGACAATCCTTCCCTGATCCAAACAGTGAATCTCCCCAACTGTGGTTTCTAGAGGAGCCACACTTGCACTGCCTGGGAGTGTGTTAGAAATGCAGATTCTCGGGCCTCACCCCATACTCCAGTCAGAGGGTACCCCTGATCTAAGGACCACTTCCTTTGCTATTGCTGCTTTGTCCCTTATGCGCCAAGTCCTGCCTGCAGGAAATTTCTTTTCAGAGCATTCAAGCATTGTGTCTGTTTTTCTCATGGATGTCCCACACAGCTCCTGCATCTGTACTGGGAAGCTACTCCCTCTCGGGGACAGCGTTATCCCACCCTGGTGGTGTTCATGTCCCAGAGTCCTCAGTGTTTATCTTGTGGCACAAGGCTACTGGTTCACCTCATCTGTTTCCCTGAGCAACTGCAAGATTCTATGGACAGAGCTCATGTTGATCTTGTCCCTAAGCACAGCCAGTTGTTGAATAAGTGAAGTGCCATTTCTAACATGCAACCTTAAAGTGACATCCTTCTTGTCCTCCATCGAGTCTCCATGAACATCACAGCACAACACTGTGTCTTCCCAGACCCTGTCATACTGGGGCTCTGACCAGGGAGCGATCTGGATCATGCTGAGGAACCATCTCTACACAGCAGGATCATTTATGTTATTAGAAGTCTGCTTCCCAGCCTGCATTCCATACATCAGAGACGCTAAACCAATTTGAGCTTGTTTAAAATATTTTCTCTAGCATTTCTCCAGTAACACTTGATAAATAAATATTAACCTGGGAAAAATGATGATCTGACCACATGATGTCTAAAAGTTCAGCAAACTGAGTTATTAATCATTGACTTTCTCACATGGTAAAGGAACCAAATTTTAAGGGAAGATGCATCTATGTTATCCCTTTTTAAATTGGGGTGGAGAAGGGAAAAATTCTAATTGGCTTCCATGTATAATCGAAAAGGATGGGGACAGAAATAAAGAGGAAAACCTAAGATGATATAAAATTGGGTACGTTCTTCAAACTAACACAAGAAATATTTATTGGATTCATGTTAGGATTTCATAAAACGATTGAAGGACTGAATATCACGAAAGATACACCGTGTACCAGACGCTGTGTGCCGACCTCTCGGAACTGTGCTGTGACTATCACAGTTTTAGAGAAGGACGAACACGTAAGAAGTAATGTCAGGCAGGGTTCATATCTGGGCCGCTGCTGTGTGCTGTTGGAAAAGAACGTGCAATTCAGAAAGGCTTCCTCAAAGAGGAAAGGCATTCCACAGAGGACAAAGCTCTGGAGAGATGCCGCATCCAGAGAAGCTATTCTCCTCAGGAAGCTCGCTGGGCCTGTGTGGTTCTGTGGGATGATGATAGGAGGTCTGTGCTCTAGCAGGGCGGACCTGAGAGGGCACCCAGGTCCTCTTGGGTCCCCTCCTCACCACCCCTCATGCTGGGGGTAGGTTCAGGACAGTGACTCTCCGGCTCCTCTGTAGGGTTGGCTGAAAGGCACAGGGCTTGGGCCTCAATCCTGAAGTTTGTAATTCAGTAGCACGGGGAGAGGCCTGAGAATTTCATATTTAACATATTCCCTAAGAAAGCTGTGAGCACAAGAACGCTACTTCAGAATCACTGGCCTACTTATCGCCCAGATAAAAGCATCAAGTTCCCAGGTCTGGTGGCACACACCTGGAATCCCAGAACTCTGGGAGGCCGAGGCAGGAGAACTGCAGTTGAGCCCACCCTGGGTAACTTAGCGACTGAGTAAGAATCTACCTCAAAATAAAAAAATAAAAAGGATCGGGGATGTAAGTCAGTGTGAACACCCCAGATTCAATCTACAGTACTGAAAAAACCAAAAAACAACAAATTCCAGCCCAGAGTGGGAGCAAGGGTAAAACTGTAATCCATGTTCCCCTGCTGACCACATCCTTGGCTAGGGCCCTGCACACACCCTGAAGTGTGTTCGAACCACTCCCTAGTCTAACTTTCGCCCTCCAAAGACCTCTACGGCAAGGCCTAGGGGTCCCCGCCCAGCACTTTGCAGAGTTTCACAGCCCTGAGAGCTCAGATCTCACACCTGGCGGAGGAGATAGTCGGGGCCTCCTAACGTACATCTAGATACTTGGAACTTGGCACCTGTTGAAAGAGATCCCGCCTGCCTTAATTATTCCACCCCAGGGTGTGACTCAAAGGGGAATGGAGTGGCTTATTATGAAGCCTTTTTGCCTGCAACCAGATTCCAGATTGGGAAGTTCTGGGTTTTAATTGTGCTATTACCTCTGATTAGAGATGGGTGGCTCTTTATTCTTGTTGCTGTTACTGTCCTAATCTGAGTTTCTTCATCTTTGAAGTGGGGATGAGGTCGCTTTATTGTTTCAGGAATGGATGTGGGGTTGCTGCTTATTAAAGGCTAATTAGTACATGATAAGCACAATTAGAGGGTCGGAGATGGTGCTGCACCCTGCCCAGCAGCACCAAGCTGGCCACCCCATGCCAAACCAGCTCCTCGGCTTGAGAGAGAATAATTGAGGAGCAAAACAGTCTTGAAGAGCTTGTTTGTTGCCAAGGCCGAGTTACAACTGTTGTGTACATTTTAGACCTTTGAGGCTGTGTATTTGCTGTATATCTTACTTCTTCCCTCTCCCTGTGGGCCCTGACTGGAGGATTTGTAGATGTCCCTTCTGAGGTGTACCTGGCATGTGACTGGTGCAGCAGAGGGGTTGCTGGCTTTGCGTGTACTAGCCCTTTGCTCGGGCTGAGCCCCTTCCTGCTCCTACCCAGCAGCTGCACTGCAGCCAGCACTGTTTGCCTGGAAAACCCTGCACTACCACACATTAGTCACACAGCTTGGTCAATCTCTAGCTTATCAGCTTCCTGACTCGGCTAATGTAGTAATAATCCACCCACCCCCTCCAGAGGTGTTGTGGCATCCATGGTGTCACGTGCGAAGCCCCAGTGTCAGGCACAGCCTGTGTGCATGCTGAGGGACTATTCCGACAAGCACGGTGGGGACAGTGTTCCTCCTTGACTTCACCGGCCCCAGGGGATCCCTGAACAGAGTGCTCTGCCCTTTCCCGGAGCCCTCTGAGAACTCAGAAAGAGCACTCGATGTCCCCACGACTAAGTGAGTGAAGGGTCTCTCCATGCCCTCCTACTCCCTGGACTTTGTCCCGCTCTGGGGTCCGGGATCCTTCCGGAACCACATCGCGGTTTGACCTTTAAACTGCAGGAGCATAAAACCTTGTAGCATCTTGTTTTTCGTGGTCACAGTCCACACTGCTGGCCCCTGCTCACGTGGGCTGGCTTGGGGCCATCTGCTGTCCCAGAACCAGGAAGGACAAGGACTAATGACCCCCAATTGATATGTAACTTGCCCTAATATTGACCCCAAGCCTGTGGTTAGCGATTCCCTTCACAGAGTCAATGATTGGTCTGTTCTGGCTTTTACCCCAGTTGACTGTGCCATGGTCCTCACTGCTGTTTTTTATAACAAGCTGGCCGGGCTGCTCATCGTGTGATGCAGGGAAGAGCCGCACACTCCTTGCTAGGAAGTGGGTGCAACGGCCAACTCTGCCGTAATTTTTCTGAACCATCTTGGAGATGTGGCTGTCCTGCGTTAAAGAGGACGAAAGAAAGTCCCCCACCAGAAACGCATCTATGTCACACTCTTCAAGTAAATAATAGTAATGATAATAATAATTAACATTAACATTAATTGAACACTCAGAAAGAGCCTGACATACTAAGTATGTTAGACGAGAAGCACCTATTCCTCAATTACTAAATTCCAAATACTTTCTTAAGCATTGTGTGATGAGGTTAAAACAATAGGGTTCATGCCCTCTGTGGGGAGACAGGTAATGATTACGTCTAGGTACTAATTAGGGCTGTCAGGGAGAAACGGTAATTATTATTAGTCCTGATACTATTATAGCTTGCTCTGTACTAGGTGCTTAAATGTGTTATCTTTTTAACCATTGTCATCATGATCATCATCTCAGATGTAGGCTTTCTTTGTAACCCCATGTTTTAGATTTGGCAGCCGGAGTTCAGAGAGGCTATGTAACTGGTCCAAGGTCACACAGTTGTGAGAATCAGAGTCGGGAGTGGATGCTCTTCTGGATGACTACAGAGCCTGCACTTGTAACACCAGAGCCAGCTACTTAGTGTTAAACCCAGGCTCTGCCTCTTACCACCTTTGCAATCTTGGGCAAGTTACTTTATGATCTCTGGACTCAGCTCTCTAATCTGTAAAATGGGATTTCTAATGTAATCTATTCCACAGGGTGGTGAAGAGTGAATGGGTTAACCATTTGTGAAATGCTTTTGCAGCTCCCATATGCAAAGACTGAGGCTCTAGGCCCTATCCCGGGGAGGAAGCCCCTGCTACAAGAAGGCTGAACACAGACCTCAGCCAGAGCCCGAGGGGAGGCAACTGGGGTGAGATCTGAGAGCTGGCTGAGAGTTCCCTGGGCGGAGAGGGGAAGATGGCTTTGCAGGCGGGGAAGGCACAGCAAGCTGAGGGGCACCCATGAAGAGTCCAGGGGGATTGTGTGGGAGGAGGTGGGTGTGGAGGAAGCAGAGGGCCGTGCCTGTGTGGAGGAGGCTGAGCAGTCTCCAGGGAAGTGGGGAGATGGGACAGAAAGGGAAGCAGAGAAATGGGCCAGCTCAACAAAAAAGGAGTCTAGAATACAGGTTTCAGTCTTGCCGTGGCCCATGCTGGACAGAAGGAAGAGTGCTCCGGACGGCAACTGAAGTGCCATTTCCTCCTCCTCAGTGCCTCTCCCCAGCCACCTGAAGCAGGAAGCCCACAGGGTCCATAGCTCTCCTGTTTCCTCCTGCACAGGTTCTGAGCCCTGTTTGGGGCCAACGTGGCCTGTGGGAAGGTGGGGAACTTCCTAGCGAAGCTCCAGTGCAGGCCTGAGCACTGCACTTTCCTGGGCAGAGCTCACCCGTGGTGTGATGGGTCCTGACCGTGGAATGACCTTTGGAGTCAAGTCCCTGGTCTCTGAGGCCTGTCGGAGTCGATTCGGCTATAATGCTGCGCAGTGGCTCTGCTCACAACACTGGGAGCCCTCACTAGACAAGCTCCCCATGGCTGGGAGTCTGCACCCTAGGGTCCTGTTCTCAGGCGGACACTGGACCCTTGAAGGTGTGCACTGGCTATTCGGTTCCCTGACTGCTGGGACCTCTTCAGGGCTACTTCTGTCCTAAGGGAGGTAACCCAAGATGGAGAATAGAAAATGGGGCTCTTAGTGCAGCCAGCCATCAGCTGCAGGGAAGAGGCCCAGCCCCCACAGTTTCCCAGAGCCTGTGGGTAGCCTGTGGGTGGCTACAAAGGAGCTTTTGAGGATAAACAAATACAGAATTGAGAAAATAAGGAAGGAGCTGGCATCTGAAGAATGTGAATATTTAGAAAATGCTGGGGAGTGGAGACACTGCAGACTGTTCTCTTCTAGGTCAGATGCCTGATGGCCTGGGACAGGGGACCACAAAAAAAGGAACAGAGAAAGGAAAAGAAACCATGGTGGAGACAAGGTTCCTGTAAGGTGGACTGATTCCCACAGGTGAAAACAAAGGCTGTGACAGCAGGTGACAAGGAGGAGACAGCTTTGGGACCGGGTGTCCATCACTTCACGCCTGCGCATGCTAAGGAGGCCCCACATCAGCCCTCGTTCACACAACGCTACAGTTTACTGCCATTGCTTAATGTCTTATGAGTGTTATATTTTTATTGGCTGAGCGATTCTGGGGAATTTGAAACCACCAGTGTCTGGAGCAGGTTGGAGCAGAAGCCCAGAAAATGAGGCCCACAAGCCAGCAACATGACATAGGGGCAAAAATCAAGGAAGTCCTGGCTGCCATCTTCCCTGAGCTCTTGCACAGAATGGCAGATGGCAAAGATCTAATTTTGTTGAAGCACTCGGTGTATATTTTGCAAATATGTGATCCTTCATGAAAGTCCTAGCTACCTTTCTTTATCACCTCAAATACTTCCGGTCATTCATTCATCCATTCACTCACCTATTTGACAGGCATTTGTGACACGCCTAATAAGCACTAATACTTTATAAAACATCCAGGTATCTTCCATACACTTAATATGTGTCCTTTCAGTAATTCCTTACAGCAATACTATAAAGGCAGGTGCTATTATTGTCCTCATTTTGGAAACGGTAAAATCGAGGGAGGCATAGGCAGGGTTTTAGCTTCCCATGGCTGCTACAACAAATCACCATACATTTAGTAGTTTCAAACAATGCAAACACATCCCGTCACAGTTCTGGAGCTAAGAAGTCCAATATGGGCTGCCAGGGTGAATATCAGTGTGCTTTCTTGAATTCCTGCTCCTGGAGGAAGCACCCTCTCCATCTCCCAAGCTAGCAACAGCCTTCTCACATAACACCACGCTGACACCAACTCCTTCTGCCTCCTGTTCCCAATTTTAAGGTTTCTGGGATTATATTAGGCCCACGTGGATAATCCAGGATAGACTATTTTGAGGGCACAAACTGACAACTTTAATTCAGTCTGAAGCCTGGATTCCTTCTGGCCAAGTACCGTAATGTGTTCTGAGGATTAGGGTGTAGACATCTTGGGGGACTGTTACTCCACTCACCCAGACAGTTCAGTGGGTCAAGGCCACGGTCAGGGTGCAGCAGCCTTGGTTTCTAGCCTTGAGTCTCTGATTTTTACCTGCTCTGTGCTAGGACTCGGCTGGGAGCTGGGGACACATCAATATAAAATACTCCCCGTCTCTTGTCCTTGGCCCTCTATAGTCCACTGTTTTCCTTGCACCAAAGTCTTGTGTATTATGAACAAGGAGAGTGTGAGGCCCTGAAGGATGGAAAAACGTTGAGCTGGAGAGAGTGCAGGAAGAAATAATGTTTCTGTGGGCAAACTAAGTGAATATCTAGAGCTGAGTATAAGAAGTGGTTGGAGAGTTGGGCACTGAAGATTGACACAACAATTAAAGACATAATTGAAGTTCGATGGGGAGTCTGTCTTGGTCTAGTCTCTTTGCCCTAAACTTGATTATCTGTTGACCTCTGCAAATTTTGAGAGTAAACCGTTATTTTACAGTACTTTCTGCATGCCTGTGTGTACACACTTGTGTTCACTGTTCCCTAGGAATGAATATGTGCCCTCGGAGATGGACTTACATCATATATGCCTGGACTATGTCCAAGCCTGGCGTGGGGAGTTGCCCACTACAAATATTTGACTGTTGCTCCTTGGGCATTTCTGCTGGACCTTCTGGTGGCCCAACCCTAATGCTGTCACAGGCCAAAGGGTAAACGGAGCTGGTCTCTGAAGCCAGACTCACGTTTCCCAGTGCCTGCTCCTGACCAGGCACCCATCGTTTAGCCACATCTGTGGAATGGGAGGACCGCAGGTGAGCCCTCTCTCTCCCAGGTATTGATCAATGGACATTAAACTCCATGAGCCTCAATATATATCAGATAATTTCAATACTTTACCTGGAGCTGCTGCAAAGATTAGTTTTAGTGAACATAAATGTACTTTGTGACTGGAAGAAGTACATGAGCAAGTATTACTAAAGCAATACACAGCTATCTGGATAGGACCACTAAACTGCAGAGATAAGCCCTGAAGAACAAGGAAGGCAGTTTTTTTTTTTTTTAACAAATCACTCTGAAATCACTGATTTAAATGAAATTTGTCTTCTTGGGAATACTGAACACATACACATAATCAAAATCAAAGCATAATCAAAACATTCTCATTTAATTTACCCTTTGAGCCTGTGATGAAATTAAGGCAAATCTCCATCTTTGAAAGTAGATAGTAGTGGTGGTTAACTATGTCAACTTGGAGTTCCCTTGGGAGTCTGAGAGCCTTGAAGGGGACTGGTTTAAAGCAAGCTGTGGGTGTGTCTGAGTGGTCATGCAGACATGACCTTGGGTACTGTATCTGGTCTCTCACCCCTTGTTATGGTTAGTGTCTAGATGTCCCCCCAAAGCCTCATGTGGTAAGAGATAGCTGGATCTAGAGTGTGTGATTACTAAATTAATCCACTGATCAGTTTGGGATGGTTCTGCTGGGATCAATGATGTGACACTAAGATTAAGGGTATTAGGATTAAGGGCGGGAATACTGCCCTACCCTAAAGACAGGTAGCCTGGATAAGATTTAAAATACAGGAAGAAGCTGGTTAGAAGCTTGCTTGCATCCTTTGCTTACCCTGCTGACTTCTGCCTGTCTGCCATGTCCCTCTGCCTTGGACCCAGCTGACTGTGGACTGAAACCTCTATAAACTGTGAGCCAAATAAACCTTTCTTCCCCTAACTTTGGGGGTCAGGTATTTTGTCCCAGCAAAGAGAGAAAAGTAACTAAGACACCTCTTTCTATAAGGCACTGTTCCTCTGCTCTGCTTACGAGCCACCATGATCTGAGCCTCTTTGCCTCATCCTTCCACTGTGATGTTACTGCCTTAGAGCCAGGTGACCATGAACTGAATTCTCTGAAACCCTGAGCCAAATAAGTATCTTCTTATTGGTGATCCGTGGGTATTGAGTATCTTGTCCCAGGGACAAGAAAGCTGATTAATACAGTATTTTTTCAAATCCAGTATCTACCTGCTGCCAAGTCTTGTAAATAAGAAGGAGAAAATGGTCTGGGGCCAAATGTCAGATTTAACTTGAATGTCCTGGAACTGGCTAAGGAAAACATTCCTGAGATTCCTTGGGAATCACTGGTGCACAAGCCGCATTGTTGGAATTAGGACAGCCTCTCAAGGGGAAACATACACCAGGAAATGTATGATAAGGTCAGATTAGATATCTTATTACATCCCTTCATCATCACACAGTCTGCTGTAAAGCTGTCCCCTTCAGACCTCATCCAAGAAAACTGAGACCTTTACTTCATATTCTGAGCCTTGGAGACAAGATAGCTGGGATTTAAGGATGTGGATTCTCACTCCGATTTCTAATCCTGGCTCTGACATTGTCAGCTGGGTGATCTTTGGAAGTCATTGAACAACATTTTGCTCATCAAGCTACCTAGAGCTTCTCAGCTAGGAGCAATTTTCCCCCACCGGAGGACATCTGGCAATGTCTGGAGATACTATTGGTTGTGACAGCTGGGGGTGGGGAAAGGGCTGCTGCTGGTATTTGGTCCATGCCAGGGACAGAACTAACCATTTTAGAGTGCTCAGGAAATCCCACAGAAAATGAAGCTCTGGCCCCAAATGCCTATAGTGCCAAGGTTGAAAACACTCATACCACATAGGAATAATAGCAGCAGTGGCTGCTGCAATTGAAAAGACACTTGAAAAGTGTTCACCATGTTGCCTGGTGCATGCTGGGACACAGTCAACATTAACTATCTTAATTGATAAAAATTGTATATGGAACACAGTGTTCAGCTTGTGTCTCATCAGTCATTCTGCTCTTCTCCCCCTTACTCCTACACAAAAAAACCAATAGTTTTATAGCCACATCTGGTATGCATCCTTCACAGAGGCTTTTGAAGATAGATAGGAAAGAGGTCATTTGGGCAGGTCAGGGAAGGCATAGATTCTCAACGTCCTTGAAAACTCTGGCTCTCTGGCCCACCTCTCACAAATTCTCATTCCTAGGATGAGGGCCAAGCACCATTATGAATATTACTACCTCAATTAAAACAATTGTTACCACGTATCTGGCACTTTATATACATTATTTTAATTTAATATTGCCTATAACTGAGCAATTAGATCTTACTATGGCCCAGATGATAAAGGCTCAGAAAACACTTGAGTAACTTAGCCAAAATTAAATGGCTAGAGAGAGATAGTAGCCAGATTTAATCCTACATCCACTTGACTAGGATCATACATTTTGTGATTCCACCATGGCCACTGTATTTGGGTACAGACCCAGAGAAGAAATTGCGACAGGTTGGTCCTAGGACGAGGACACAGAGCTAAATATCTGCCGCTTGTCCGAAGAATGTCTATGTGCTTCTTAGCATTACAGAGAGTCGCCCAGTGCCTCCTTGAACATATCTGTCGTATGGTCTTAAAGAGTTAAACTTCTAAGCATGTGTAATCATTCTTTCAAATGATATTAAAAATTCATTTTCTATGACACTGACGGAGCTCCTTTCTCCCCATCCTAAGCAACAGCATCTATGTTTTCACAATCCATAATTCAAACCCAATCCTGGAAGAAATGTTAGAATGATAAACATGTTACTCGTAATGTGTGGCTGTTTGATGATACCACTATTGAGCAAGGAAATTAGACCCATGTCGGCTGTGGCTTTGGAGGAGACACCTGCGGAAGGTAGAGACTTTGAAAGAGATTTTTCTTCTAGGGAAAAGCGTGTGGCCTGTGTACATCTATCTCCCCTAAGTTCCTTAAAAACACATTGGCTTTTTTCCTTCCCTTCTGACTGGTGTTTCAAAATGTGTTTATTACCTTTAAGATTTCTCTTGCCAAATGGAATAATAATTGATGATTTATTGAATTTAAGCTTTTATTAGTGTTGTTAGCACTTTCTTGTTGTTAGGATGAAAGCACGTGAGTCACATTCAAGGCTGATTTCCAAACGTACTATAATATTCTCATCTTTTACTTAGAAGGCACTATAAATGGATGTCTAGTATCAAAGAAGGAATAGATGAATGAGTGACTTAAAAATGTCCTGTGTTCACAACGAATTCATAGATACAAAATGAATTCACAGAAAAATCTCCATCCTCACAGCAAGACTTCCTAGTTTTGTCGTTTAGCATCTCCTTTTGTGTTTTCTCCAATCACAGAGCCGAGCTACTTTTAAGTGTGGCTGACAGGCTGATGACATCTGATCACCTCAGAACCTCTCAGAGACAAAGGATCTCTGCTTCCATGGCATGGACTCGGATCTGCACCATTACCTAGAACCCCAGTGAATCACACGCACATTCAAACGGAAGCACTGAACATAAAGTCACTTGGCCAGGGACCCTTTCCCAGTAGCACTGTCAGCCTCAGTGCCCCTGTTGAAGGAGGGCATTGGCTCTATAAGCTCCCTTCCAGTACTAGAGTTACTGGTTTAACCACTGAGCTGTTTTCTTTGGGTGTTTCACACAAAGCATTGGGCATCCTTCGGCGTGGTCCTGTCCTTAGGTGCTTTTCCATGCAAAAAAATTAGACCATATAGCAGCATTCTTCAAGGGGACATTCTATAGTCTCAGGAATGTTCTATATCTCTCTTGTCCAAAGTGCAAGTCACTAGTCAAACCTGACTGTGGAGTCTCTAAAATGTGAGTCATGTAAATAAGGAATTGTACCTGTGTTGTTTTTCATCTCAGTGAATTGAACCTTAAGTCGCCACAGATGGCTGTGGCCACCATGTTGAACAGCACAGCTACAGGTGACGATCAGTGTAATGAGGGTGGAGGGGAAGAGCGCCCAGACGCACTGAACCGAGGCCACACCGCTGTGCTTCTTGATTCACCCGGGACTGGCACCGAAACTGGGGACTACACAGAGAGGACTTCAGGGGTTTCCATTCGGTGGACTTAAATCTCACCGCACTTCCTTTTTCTGCCTGGTCTCCTACTTCCACTCAGACGTGGAGCCAACTTTGATTTCAGGCTTCCTAAAACGGCCTTTTACATATCTCCTTCTGTCTAAAAAATTCCTTTTCATCTTCGAGACTAGATTTGAAGCTTATCTTTCGACTATTCATCTACGGCTGTTTTTTTGAGCTTCCATCTTTCACCGTGTCCCCAGCTGGGTGGAAGGCACCGTGGCCCAAGAAGTGATTGGAAGAGCACACTTTAGAGTCCTGCAAGCTGAGATAGAATCCGGGTCTAACCTTGTAACTTCTGGCAAACTTCCGAACCTCCGTAAGCTTCTGTTTCCTCCTCGGTTACACGTGTCAAAAGACGGACATCATGCTTCTAAAGAGACTGTGATATACATGATCACATACACGTCACTCTCTCAGCTCAGTGCCTAGTGTGTCATGAACCCTCAAGAAACTTATTTGTTTTTAGCAGTATATCCTCAATATTGTTATATTTTTGATGCTTAAACACCATAATTTCTCTGCACAACAGATTGAGTGTCATAACGTACTTCATTATAGGGAGTGAGACAATGTCAGAGAAAAACAACGGAACATCTGAAAAAGAGCATCATTCCATCAACAACACAAGACTAAAAATCATTAACATCTTAAGAGTACCTCCTTCTACATTTTTTCTATGACTACAAATCTGTGATTATATTGTATTTTACAAATCTGTGATTATATTGTATTTGCAATTCAGCCGCAAGTTCTTTTTAAAAACTGTAAAAACCTGACACGTAACGTCAAGTTGGTAACAATTTGGAGCAACTGGAGTTCTCATGCACTGCTAGCGCAAAGAAAAATTAGTACAGTCATGTAGAAAACTGGTGGTCTTTGCCTCCACTAATATGTGCATATACAAGGATCTGGCAATTCTGCCTCTAGGTGCAAACGCTACAGAAATACAAACACACAGTCACCAACAGAAGCCTCCAGAATAATCACAGCATTGTCACACAGCAGGAGGCAATGCACAGGCTCCTCCCCAGGGTAAAATGGACAATTGCAGTGAGAATGTGGAAACCACAGCTCAGCACACTATCAGTGACTTCTACAAACAAAATATTCAGTGGAGGAAGCAGGTACAAGAGAAGGTACTGGCTATGACTCCATTTCTAAAGTTCAAACGTAGACAAAATTGATTTAAAGTGTTAGAAGTGGTTTCTCTTGGGGAAAAGAATGCCCAGAATGGGCATGGGAGCCTCTGGGGTACCCAGAAGGCTTTATTTTCATTTTTCATCCAGGTACCGGCTGCATGGGCGTGTTTACTTGTGAGAATTCATTCAGCTGTATACTAACAATTTGTGCATTTTTCAATTGTTTGTTACACTTCCATCAAATCTACTTTTAAAAATCTGCCATAACATTTTTGTGCACTCCTTTTACAAACTAAGTTAATAGCTGCAAAACGTTCCATCTGGATAAGGTACCATAATTTTCCCAACTCCTTGCCTGTGGTTAGATACATTTTTCTCTTGGTTTTCTTTTCACTCTTTTCAATAATGCTTGAAGACTACTCCTGGATGTGATTGGAAATGTGGGTGAAAGTGTATTTCCTTAGGATTAAATAAGTGAAACTGAAGAGTTTTGAGGCCCTTGATGCTTTTCCAAACATCACCTAAAGGCCTGCCTTGATTGTCATTCTTGCTGCGCGTTTGTTTATTTGTTTGCATGAAATAACTGCACACCACCAGGGTTCTGAGCAACCCAGTCTTTTAAGAGTAGTGGATGAGCGTGAACATTTGATCATCCCCTCGCCGACTGCAGGCTTACATAAGGAAAAAAAAAAAAGTACTTTTCAAAGAAACGCATTCTAAGTGAGAATCCACGCTTCTCACTTTGAATTCTGCTTCCTGAGGGATGGCTTTTCCAGCATTGAGCAAGAAGGAGCCTATTCTTCAGGACCCAATTTCTGAGCTCAAGGAAAAGCCAAACGCAGCCTGCTAAGCGCAGAGGGTGCTGAGCAGCATAGATTCCTGTGCAGAACACAGGCGATTTCATGCACAAAATGATATTTTGCTCTGTTTGCTGAGCTGAAGTCAAGGGGTGCGCAGGAGGCCTGACAGGTCTTTAGCTGTAATAGCACAAACGTGCTGCTACAAGACTGAAAACTGTTTTGAAAGATTTGCTTAGTTTTTCAAAAAGAATTGTCAGTTTGCAGCTAGCGTGAGACCAGCTGCTGCGGTGGGAGGGATTCAGTGGGATACACAAGTGAACAGACCACAAATACCCTTAACACGAATGCCGGTGGATTCCAGAGTTCATGGCTGTACTCATGTCAACGCAGAGACACCTAAGAATCATAAGCAAGCTGACAAGTATGGACCTTGCACCAGAAGTAGACGGAAGTGATTGAAGGCATCCACTGACACATCCTGTTCACCAGAGAGGAGCTACAGAACATACTCTGCTAAAGGGCAAAGAGACCTTGGAGCTAATCATTTTTTGTGTGTATGTGTATGGCACTGAGGCTTGAATCCCGGGGCCTTAACACTGAGGTTCACCCCTAGTCCTTTTTATTTTATTTTATTTTTTTAAATTTTGAGACAGGCTCTCACTAAATTGCTAAGTTACCCAGGCTGATTCTCCTGCCTCAGCCTCCCAGAATTCAGGGGATTATAGGCATATCCCACTATGTCCAGCTTCCAATCATTCTTACAAGGGGGGAAATACAGCATCCATGGCATACTTGAGGCAAATGTTTTCACTGTTGGTTTTACTGAGCAGATGGATTCTTTTCTAAGCATCTTTTGGCTTCAGAGGTAGTGACAAAGGGGATAGGTCTGTGAATTCCACTCCGACCTGAAGGACCTCACTGGATAAACATGAATGTCTGGCTGCAGTGCCACAGACTCCTTGTCGTGATACCTGGCAAAAGGAGTCAGTGAATCATGTTTAAATTTTAAATAAAAAATCAGTTTTCTCTGTGGATAAGATTGTAGATTTCATCAAAAGGGCCAGTTCCAAAGACAAAGTGAACAACCTGCCACTCTCTTGGCAGCCGGGGTGGAAGAGGGCGGTGAGGTGGCCTCTGGGCAGCAGGCCAGACAGGGGTCAGGTCTCCTGAGGCAGTGCAGGGTCTCTCTCCTGGGTGAGCTTCAGGGTCTGGTGGAAAGCCTCTTACACATTTCTGTGCTGTCTTAATTTTTTTTTTTAAATCAAGAAGATAAATGAAGAAAGGAAGGAAAGAAGAAAGGAAGGAAGGAAGGAAGGAAAGAGGGGTGAGAAAGAAAGAAGAAAAAAGAAAACAGAAATTTTTTGGATGTCTGTTAAAGATTTTTGGTTTTTTGTTTGTTTTCCAAAAGGAAAGCAGTTGTTTGGTGGAAAACTTAAAATGGAGCTGTTTTCTGTTAAGCTCTGGTCCTAACTGTGGAGTCTACGCTGGGCTACACCTGGCTCTCCCAGCTGTGGGCCTCCGCTACAGCGCTGATGTGTAACGGCGTCTTCTTCGCTCTCACTCTGGTTCTTCAGCTTTGCCTGGGCAGCAGGTGCACTTATGCCCAGGGGCGCCCTGGCCTGGAACCTACTGCAGGAAGGAGTCAAACCAACCCCTCATTGATACATCTAACCCTGTACCCCAAGACTAGCAATGACTCAAAGCGATTCTCATCCATTCATATCTTGAAAATGGAGATCATCGAATCCTACTCTTCAGCTTTTGGGGAATACTGGTAGCTGTTCATTTTGTCTTAAGAGTGCAAGCAAAAATATCATGTCCTCTGGTTTCAAACTGCTCATAGCTATTTGACTTTGGAAAAGCTGCTTATCTCTGTAGTAGTTTTCTCAACTCTAAACCAATAAGGACAACAGTTATGCTTACTCTTCAGGGTTGCAGTCAAATTAAGTGAACTAATGCCAGTAAGGTAGTAGAGGAAACTCCTAATGTAAAGAAACAAAGCCTAATAATTGATAAGGATAACTGTTAATATTAAACATATTTTGTCACTTTGGCACCTCAGAAGCTTCAGTTTCCTCACCTATAAAACAGAGGCAGTAGCACCAACGTCTCAGTTTTTTTATTGCAATTTTATGAGATAATATATGGAAAGTGCCTAATGGGTAGCAGCTTAAAAACTCAATTCCTTTTCTATGCCTGGCCTTCTGCACGCGGGAGCCCCTTCCCAGTGGAGCAGTGATGGTCCATGCTAATGTGAGCTGATTAGTGGTCCCCACAAGTGGAGGACAGTCACCGTGGCTAAAGTGGCTAGAGGATCCTTGATGAGTCAGACACATAGCAGCAAAGGACAATGCCCAGTGTCCTGCAGCCAAGTCTCCCTGTTCTTTGGTGCCTACGGAGCAAAGGCGAACAAGGCACTCAGAGCATCCTCAAAGCCCTGGGGAACCATGAGAGTGGACAACAGGGCAAAGCAAGTCAGCATTTCACAGCCCCAGTTAAACAAGGTGGAATGCAGAAAAAGGCAGGACTGTTCCCAAGGGGGGACAAAGAGCCCAAGTTCATCCCTGGCGTGGCCCTGATAGGCAAGAGCACACTGGAGAAGACTCAAAGTCTCTTGGTTGTACCTGGGTGGAAATCAGCCCTATTGGCCTGGACGTCTCTGTGGGGAGAAGGGTCAGGGAATTCAGCAGTGTCCAGCAAAGGGTAAAACGTCTCCAAGTCCCAAGTGAAAGAGAAGTCTGGGGCCACTACCTCCACTCAAACCAAGTTAGAGATGACTGTCAGGTATGTGGATATTCAGAATTCTCAATTTTGTTGTCTTCTAATCCTTAACTTCCCACTCCCTACTCCACTGGAATTTTTATTTTTTTGACCTAGCACAGAAAACCTTTTTAGGGGCAACACTTTTACTCATGTGGGACTGTTATTCCCAGAAAGGCGATGTAGGGTAATAGTAAGAGCAGGGGGCCGGAGCTGCACTTAGCAGGTTTGAATCCTGGCTGTCTCACGTACCAGCTGTGTGACCCTGGACAGGCTACCTCCCCTCTCTGAGCTTTCGCTTTCTCACCTGTAAAATGAAGCTGATGGTGGTATTTCTTTCATTGGCTGCTGAGGCTCAATTAGACTAATGTGCAGGATTTGCTCAGCACAGTAAATGGCATACAGTAATGCTCAATACAGCGTGAATGACTGTTTTTTTCATGATGGCTCTATCACTATTATGAGACCCGCACAGTCCCCTGTGAGTAAGGAGAGAGGGGTCTTTCACACAGTATCAGCCTGCAGTCACTGGCCCATTGCTGCTGTCCGGCGTGGGCCTTAATGAGATGTCACCACGCTGTCAGCATCCCCATCTGTAAAATGGAGATAACCGCGCCTCCCAGGAGCTTCAAGGGGAGTAAATGATTCCACATCTGTGGTATACCTGGCCCAGAGTAAGTGCCAGGAAAAGCCAGTGCCATTACCCCTTCTTCCAAAATACTCAGCATTTTACTTCTAAGCAAGAACATCCAATTTAGAGGTGTTTTATTTTAGTTTGTTTTCATTTACCTTTATAACTAGTGAACTGAAAAAACTTGATTACTTTAATACTGAAAGAATATGTTGGGTGATCAAGGTAAGTCAGGAAGGAAATGTTTTGATGCCTTAATTTGCCGTGCACATCCCACGTAGCTGCAGCTTTTGTCATTTTCAAAAATCTTATTTGCCTAATTTTACTTATAAGCTCACACTTGAGATGGCTCCTTTGAGATAGCTACTTAAGAGTAAGAAAAGGAACACAGATACACCTTTAGTACTCCTGTTTTCACTGCTGAAACTTCATTGTAACCTTAGCTCAGTTCTGCAGATATTAGGTGCTTAATGAAAGTCTGCCTGTCGATGAAGTAAAATAACCTAAGTAACCTATAACATTCACTTCTATTAGACCAACCTTCTGTCTCCCCACGTCTCTGGCCCTGGCTCTTTTACGTCATTCTGGAGTAGTGTGATTCTCGCTGGTGTCCAGCAGAAGTGTGTAGTGTCTTTGCCAAAGGGATGAGAGTAATGGTTCACATTCGGGGCACTTTGTCCTGGCTCTGCTGTCTGACTTTGGCAAGTCATTCTCCCTCTCGGGACCGGCTTCTGGAAATGCAAACTGAGGGACGGGGTTAAAGGGTCCTTTGTACCTTCTCCCCCATTTTGTCGGTGGATCACTGGTAGCTCAACATGGTAGAGAGTCAGACCTGCCCCTCATTTTGGGGAAGATCACTCAGAGCTGTCTATGAAATTCTCTTGAAATTCCCAGTTACTCAAAAGAGGATGCACAAGCTTCCTGGCTTCCTTATATCTCAGTTTTCTTCATCTGTAGAACAGGAATAATCAGTCCAACTTCATGACGTTGCTACAGAGCGAGAAGAGAGACTCAACACTGCAGACTTTGCTGACACAAATAAGGCATTCAGTAAGTGATGGCCTTCTTTATGTGTGTCTCTGCTCCTTCCTGGCCAGACCCCTTGGCGTTGAAGGTGACAGCCACAGTTCTTCCCTTCAATCCTCTCCTGGGCTAATTAAGAGCAATCTCAAGGAGGATGGTGCTGATGAAACTGATAACAGGAATCCAGTGTTTTGGGAATGTGCAATTAGGTCACTCACTGGCCCGCTCCTTCTCCGTGCTGCGCCGGTGCAGCATTTGATACCGCCATGAAGATCAGTTCCTTCCTCTCCCAAAGCTGGCTTTATTGATCCCCTTATCCTGATGAGGGTGGGGGGAAGGAGAAAGGAGGAAACGTTAACACAGAAGGAGGCTAGGCCCACTGGATTCTGTCTCCACTCACAGAAGCAGCAGCCGGGGAAAGATCAGGAAAGTGTCCAGGATGAACTTGAGCTCCGGGCTTTTTGCTCCCCTCTTTTCCAATCAATTCCAAGCTGGTAGCCATTTTTAATTCTCCATTTATCTTACTTGACCACAGTTATGTCAGTTTGCAGGGCAAAGATTAGAGAAGTGGCAGATAAGTGGTTGATATCGCCGGTAATAAATGAATATGAGCTTCAAGCCTAGTGTAATTAAAAATGTATAAACTCACATTTTATTTCCCCTTAAAAGTTTACAATCTTCCTTTGGAATCCTTCTTGAGCCACCATTCAACTTGCTTTGAGTTGTCTTTGCTGATAAGAAACAGGAAGGAAATTGAAAACCTAAGAGGACACACCCTCTGCTCTGCAGACTCAAATCCGTATCAGGGAGGAGGAAAGGAAGCTGGTTGTTGGCGTCTGCAGGGCCACCAGGGGAGGAGAAAGATGTGCCCTTCACCTGTCAACTTGGTCTTTACCATTGAAGGCATCAAGCTGTGAGCCAGGTTCTCTCCACTCAACACAAGCCCCGCCCAGAAAGTGGGCAAACCTTGCAAAGTAGAGGTCCACCTCAAACAGGCTTCACGTATGCCTGGACGAGGTGACCCTCATCAACCCCAGAATCCACACATGCTCCAGGGCCAGAGAAACCTCATTTCAGCCACTCCTTTGGTCCACTAGCCCTCAAGCTGCAGAGGGTTTGCACTGTGTCACTTGATAAGATGCACTGTGTGTCACCTGCGGACTTTCAGAATCCAGCAAAGGGAGATCTGCTATGTTAGGGAGCAGGCGAAAAGGAGGGAGGCACTGGGCCCCGGGCGACAGGCATGGCTTAGCTCTTCCAGGTGCAGGGTTTACACAACCCCTGCAGGAGTGCTCGGAGCTATGTTATGTCCCCACTTTACAGATGAGGAAAGTGAGGCTCCTACAGGTGACAGCCTGAGTGTGTTGCCCTGAAAGGGAGAAGCGGCTCTTGCCTCTGCTCACAGCGGCCCAGCCCTCTGCCCCATGTTAGTCACCAGGGGGAAATGGGGTGGGGATGCTGCCAGGCTGGGGCCTGAGCAGTCCTGAACAGCACTCCAAACATTAACTGAATCAGACTCTGAAACCTTCTCCCCTGTGTCATCTTCAGAGTGGAGGATGATCATGAGCCACAGCTCTGACCTACAAAGGAAATTCCGAGTTCGTATCCTGAGCAATCCTACTGGAAAGAGTAAGGACATAGCCTCTCCCTGGTGGCGGAAGGGCCCAGCGTCGGCACTGAAGTGGTTACCAACCATTTTGTTCAACCAGACTATTTACAAGTAGTAACAGGGTATCTGTTTCCTGTCATCTCCATCATATATCTTAAGGCAGAGAGATTGGAAGCCCATTACAGTCTGATATCTAATCAATACACACCGTATTCCTACAGCAGGAAGTAAAAGAATAGGCCCTTGGGAACCAGAGTTCAAATTACTCTACTGTCGATTCTAGATAGCGGCTAATGATAGGCTAAGCTGGGGTGGGGGATGGTTTAGGATGGGGGAGGGGGAAGAAGCGACTGTCCTTTAATGGGACAGTTAATTCGAAGATCAGATATGTATTCACTTTTGCCTCATTTAAAAACTCCAGCTTCAGTCTCTTAGCAGGTGGAGAAACAGGCATATTAGTGCCACAGGCTCCCCCTCCAGCTGTAAAAGCTTTGCTTTGCGCAGAGCCAAAATGTATTTTAGACATCCACCTGTATCACACATCATGTATATACATCTGAGTGTGGAATTATATATCTGGGTTTATTTCTTATACTTGAAGAAGGCTGAAGGAACTTAAGCATTCATTTCTTTGCTTTGTGATGCCTTGGTACCGTTACCCACATGCATCTTCCTGCAAACTCCACACTGTCCTGAAGCCAGGGAGTTCACATGCAAGGCAGAAAATGCAACTGCCAGATCAATGTTTAAGTTGGATTAGTGTCACCAAACAGAGGACAGACAGTTGTCATTTGAAGAAAAGGGAAGAGTTGGAGGCACCAAGCTCAGGGTATATGCCATAACTCTCCTGTCTGCTGACTTTGTGTCCCTCTGAAAGCCAAGCGAACTCCTTGAGCTTCAAAACCTCCATTCGTAAAATGGAAATAATAATACGCAGCTCTTGGGTTACTCTCAGAATAAAGGTAAGAAATGTGAATGTTCTTATCAGCACACAGCCTACAGTCATGCCTCGAAAATGGCAGCCTTTTGGGTTCTCAGGCCACTGGTGTGCATCCCCACTGTGCTAGCCTAGATGATGAAATGTTGAATGCAACCTGGTCCTTGTGCACAGCTCTGCTTCTCTGTTGGGCAACGCTGGGTGGCCTACAGCACAGCTTCTGCTCAAGGTCACTGGGGGGGCACTAGGATCCCCCAACAGGGGGCGCTAAGGGCAGGCCACAGAGAACAGAGGGAGGTGGGCACCTCCTGTCCTTGGCTCATGGTTCCCCTCAGCCTCCTTGCCCCATGGCAGTGGGGCCTCATCCCTGGTAGTTTTTGACTGCAGGCCCCAGCTTTTGGGAAACTCTGAGAACCAGCTTCCTTGTGCCCCTGGGAGGTGTGAACACAACAGCTATGTCTGGTCTCAGACCTCTAGGTCTCACCCCCTGTGACCCTAGCCCTGAGCTTCCTCGGTCCCTCTGAGCCTCTGATTCCCCCAAGTCGTTTTCTTTATGCCCCAGCTGGAGGGGTGTCAGCTGCTTCCTACAGTTATTACTGCTGTGACTTCTTCGTTCCCATGTTTGTCTTTTAAATCCTCTAACAATGTGATGAATCCCTTTTATTGAATTATTTAGCTAAAATACCTAGTGTGGTGTGTGTTTGTTTTCCTTGGCTGCTACCAAGAATGGTGGCCAAAGGCAACCATAGCTGGTCCACAGAGATTCATTTATCTTATTTATACCAGATCAACATATAGCTTCCCAGAGGACTCAACAACTGCAACAACAACAAAACAACAACACATATACACACATACCAGCAACGTGTCTTTTCCAGTCCCTCATATTTTACTCAGAGGGTCCCAAACTCAAACCATTTGAGAGTCATACTGGAAACCATTCATCCTTCCCAGTCTCTTCCCAGCCCTTTCCACAAACCCAAAGGCCTCTTCCACCACTGATGACTTCCTGTGCTTAAATGACAGGCCTGGGGTCAGGAGAATTTTCCATTAAAAATTCTGAGTCCTAACTCTCCTGGCCAAAAAATTTCTTGATACATAAATAGCATCACTAAAATTTAGAAAGAATATGTTTGACCTCGAAAATATTCTTTCCCACCTGAAGGGTTTTTCATTGTCTTGTACAGGAGCCCAAAGGCTGGCTGCATGTCAGAGCCTGGCATAGAGTACTTGTTAGAAGACTAAAATTCTCTGAAAGCTCTGTTGAAACCCAAAGTAGTAGATACTGCATTTCTTTATTTTAATATCTTTAAATTAGCAGACACCAAGGTTGTAAGTCCCAGGTCTGTGGGTCCCAGTCAATGCAACTCCATCATAACACTTAGGACCTCTGAAGTGACTTGAGTGGCAGAAGTTAGAAGAGTCAGTGTGCTTGTTTTCATAAGTCCTGTTACTCCCACGAGTCACACTGGCCACATCCTCCCAGGGATGTGGGCAGCTCCATCTGCCTCTCTGTCTTTCCAGGTGCTGGGCATTTCTCCCAGGATCTCTGCCCCTTCTCCTGGGCTCCCCCATATTCCCCCATCTACCAAGACCCATTCCCTGGAATGTTGCAGGCTTTTGACTTTAAGATCAATTATACACTGTCTGTTTCAGTCTGAAATGATTTCTGGTTTACAAATGTGTTTTGCCTACCATCCCTGAAGAAAAGGGTCTATGTGCATCATTCTCTTTTGCCCTTAAAAAATTAAGCACACCATTATATTGGTTGAGTGCTTCTTTCATCTAGTTTATGCAAATTGTTTATTTATAAATTAGAACTAAAAAAAAATTTTTAAAATCATCTCCAGAGGAAATAATTTTTATTTGACTCTGGAAGCTCCATATACCTCTGTTTCCCCTTTTGTTTTGGCTGCCAGTAAGCTCATAGACAGTTTTTTGTTCGATTTCCAAAGATTCTCTGAATCTAGGTTTTCTGCTAAAATTGCAGCTCTTACTTTCCATGCTTGTGGTGGACTGATACAGTCAACTTGAGCAGGAACACCCAGATGGACTGACTTGGTGTGGTTTTCGATGCAGAAGATCCACCTGAGTATTGCTGCCTACACAGCATAAAGGAGAACGGGAGCAGAAGATAGTGGCCTGTTGTTCCCCAGGAGAAGACTCTGCTGTTCTTGTCACAGAGGGAGCTCGGGGCCTTGCTGTCATCTAGGACAGCTGCTGTTGCTTCAGGGGCACTCTGGTCTTCATCTCTGCCGTGAACATCGTATCTTGGTTCCAATAAAGATTTCTTCAGCCATTTAGTGCAGACATGGACATATGTGAGACAGTGCCGTGGGCTCTCAGCCTTTGACTGGATCTTTCGGATCTCCAGTGCATAAATAGACATTGGGCACTCTTTTGCATTTGGCTTATGGGTGAATGCTGTAACTTGTAAATGTCCTGTATTAAATCTGCTCTCTTGCAAACCGTTGGCTCTAGAAAGGTAACTAATACAATGCTCTGCCCACCATTCTCCACTCAACCCCTGCTCTCCCTACCCACTTCATGTCCCGTGTCTTGAACTTTTAACTCCATCTTAGTCATTTTATTATTTTATGGTATCTGTTTTTTTAATAAGCCCAAAATATATTTTGGAAATATGTAAAGTATGAAAAGAACTACCAATCCCAGGCGTGGGTACATAATGAGGTGATCTATATGTTCATGTTAGTGTAGGTAATTATAATACTTTTATAGATAAGAATGATAACTTTGGAATGACTTCCTGCATATATAATTATTCAATACCTTAATTAAATTTTAAGTAAAGTTTATTTTTCCAATATGAAAGTAACTTCTAAATTTTCATTATAAAATTTTAGGGAAATGAAAAAATGAAAAGAAAGAAAAAAGACGCCACATAGTTCTAGCATCTAGAGTCAACCACAAATTGGAGCTGAAAGATCTTTTCATAGAATTTTACACTACTAGAATAATACCAGTAAAGTGCATATGCGCAAGAGGTATAATCAAAAAGTATGGTGAATGTTTTAATTTTTAAAAATTTCTTGTAGTAAAACACACATTGTCATTAATCTACACAGTACTACCCCTTGTTTGGAACACAATTATCCGTCCCCTCTTGACATTTTCTGAAGCAGCTCTGGGAGTCATTTCGTGAGTGTCTTTTATTGCACTTTTGAGGCTGCCTCCATGTCCTGCATCAATAACAAATGTTTGCAGCAATTTCTATCACAGAAGTGTGTCTTCATTCACCTTACTCACTGGATCTGGCACTGTACAACTTCTGGCTCCTCCCCCGAATCAAAATGACCATGAAAAGTAAGCATTTTGAACTGATTCAGAACAGAGACAGCTTTAACAGTACAACTAAAGATGTTCATGAAAGAAGACTTCCAGAACTGCTTCAGAAAGCGGAAAGAACAACAGGGTAAGTGTTATCAATCAAGGTAAGTGGTAGTATTTTGAGTAGGATTAACGGCAATGTGTCTTTTATTGTAATAATTTTTAAAATTTGAATATTCACCATATTTTATGATCACATCTCATATATTCTGCTTTTCACTATTAAATCTATATTCCAATATATTTGGAAAGTGTTAATAATTGATGATTAAAAATATTCATTGACAGTAGAACGCTGGAACAAAGAGTAATTCCAGATGTTCATTTCTAATTAATGTGAAATAGTAGAGCCAGATTTACTCTCTCATCTAAAATAAATAGAAAAAAATATTTCGAACAGTTTTTCATATGTTTATTTGCTGTTTCTACTTCTTCATCTGAGAAGTGTCTATTCATTTCCATTGCCCACTTTTGGATTGGGTCTTTAAATTTGGGGTGTCCAATTTTTTTTGAGTTCTTTATATACTCAAGATGTTAGTCCTTTGTTGGAGAAATAGCTGGCAAAAAAATTTTCCCATTCTGTGGGCTGTCTCTTTGCTCTGTTGGTGGTTTCTTTTGCTGTGCAAAAGCTTTTTAATAAGATGAGATCCCAGTTGTTGATTCTTTGTGATATCTCCTGGGCAATTGAGGATTTGTTCATAAAGTTTTTGCCTACACCTATGTAGAAGCCTTTTAGTTTAATGTGATCCCATTTGTGATTCTTTGTATTAGCTCTGGTACAAATCAGCCAATAGCAAATGCTGGAGGGGCTGTGGAGAAAAAGGAACCCTTCTCCACTGTCGGTGGGAGTGTAGACTGGTGCAACCCCTATGGAAATCAGTGTGGAGATTCTCAAGGAACTAAGACTAGAGGTTCCATATGACCCAGCTATTCCCCTTCTTGGTATCTTCCCAAAAGAATTAAAAGCATCATACCACAGCAATACAAGCACACCCATGTTTATAGCTACACAGTTTGTAATAGCTAAATCTTGGAAACAGCTCAAATGCCTATCAACCAAGGAATGGATAAAGAAAATGTAGTTTTTAATACAATGGAGTACTACTCTGCCATAAAGAATGATAAGCTTGAGATATTTCTAGGTAAATGGATGCATCTTGAGACCATACACTTAAGTAAAATAAATCAGACACACATGTTTAAATACTGCATTGTTTCTCTGGTATGAGAAACTAAAAGTGTAAACAAAGACTAAAATGTATTACATTGGGAAGAGGAAGAAAGTGTTCAAATGGGCAAGGAAACATGGAGGGGGAAGGGGAAAGGAACAGAGGAACAAGAGAAGTAAGAAATGGAAGGAAAAAATGGAAACAAAGCTTTTGTAAATTAGGAGGAAGTAGGGGGTGAAGGGAGGGGAGGGGAATGGGAAAAAAGAAGCAACAAGATATATCATGTACAGGTACAAATCCCCTATGATGAATGTTATCACTATGTACATCTAAAATGTACCATTAAAATAAAACTTTAAAAAATTTAACATACATAAATATATACAAATCTATACATTTATATATATTATTTATTTTACATTATATATTATATATTTATTTTTCCAGTAAAAATTTTAATATAGTACAAATGTCTTATAAAATTTTGGGGTATATATCCTATAGTTTATAGACACTTGGCCATTTATGACAGGCACTGCAGGGCTGATTCCTGAGAGAAGGTAAGAAAGTGACATAAACGCTACAACATTAATAGCTGATTACCTGGAATCAGTTACAGCATAGAGTACAGAGCTGAAGAAGTTCAGCCAACCCATTTCCATCTTGCTGAGTGGAGATAGAGTTCAGGAAAACCAAGGTGATTAGAATTTGTGGGTCAGAGTAGGATGGCTAGAGGGATCCATGAAGAAAGAGCTCAAGAAATCAGCACAAAGGTGCTTTTGAATCTTTGGCTGTGTGTTAATTTGTGATGAGCAAGAGGGAATACCCATGACAACAGGAGGCAGAAAACCTCCTGAGCTCACACAGAATGGAGAATAGTTTGTCTTCCCTCCTAAGCAAGGGAAAAGTTCCTGATAAAACACAGGGCTTTAGGTGAAATGCTCACAGGGGCACTGTCTCCATGGTGGGGCTAAATTAACCCTAGACTAACTTCGGATCTACATAACAAAGCTTAAAAGTAAACCTCAAAAGAGGCTGAGTAATTCTAGATACCTGGGAGACATATGTTCAACAAAATCCAACAGTTGACAACGTAACAGTGTCTTACATTCAATAAAAACGGCAAGCAAATCAAGCATATGAAGAAACAGGTAAATATAACCTATAACCAGGAGAAAAATCAATCAAAAGAAGCTGGACCCAGAAATAACTGCTGTCATCAACACTTACTATAAAAGTTATTATCAATATATTTCATATGTTCAAGGAGGTATAAGAAAATGTAAGTATGATGATTAGAGAAATTTAATATATAGGAAAGCATCAATAAAACCATGAAAAATGCAATCTCTGAAATGAAAACTATATTAAATGGAATTAACAGATTAGATGTCAAAGTAGAAAAAAATTAATCACCTTGCAGATATAGCAGTAGAAAGTAAATAAAACAGAGTCAAGTGAAGGAAAAAAAAAAAACACTGAGTATAAAGCAGTCTAGTATTAGTGGAAACCCAAGAAAGAGATGGGAAAGGCAAACAAATTTCATTAAAAAACTTTCTGAATATTCTACAGATTTGATAATAAAACTATAAGCCCACAGGTATAAGAAGCTGAATATACCTCAAGTACAGTAAACCCAAAGAAAATCATGCCAAGGTGTATCACTATCAAAGTGCTGAAATCCCCACATGGAAAAAAAATTGTAAAATCATGCAGAGAAATGTGATATCGCATACAAAAGAAGAAGGATAAAAATGACAGAAGACTCCTTGTGATAAATCGTGCAAGTTAAAGTGAGAGGGGATTTAAAAATTAGATTTACAAAAACTAATGGGAACTACTAGAAATAGTGAAGTTAAGTCATATATAAAAGACTTCTTATGATAAAACTCTAAGAAATAATTGACTAAAGTAAAATAACAACTTACTGTGGTATCTACTAGATCAATACAAGTAAAATATATGAAAAATAGCACAAAGGATGGGAGGAGGAAATAGAAATATATAGTTATAAGGATCTCTTACAGTACAAGGATGGTATGATATTTGAAGGAAGCCATAGTCTTTATTACTTTACAAGAAATCACAGAACAACAATTATTTTAAGAGGGAGACAAAGAGGTAGAAAGATAAGCTGAAATAAAAATAAAATCGAATTTTGAAATATTCCATTACCCTCTTTTCCTAAGACAGGAAAAGAGAAAAAAAAATGAACAAAGAAAAGAAAAAAATGAATATAAAACAAATAGCAAGATAATGGAATAAAATTTTACTATGTAAAAAATTACACTAAATGTAAATGACCTAAACATTTTAATCAAAAGTCAGATTGTCATGGTATATACAAGAGAAAGCCCAATGTATTGGTCACAGTTCTCCAAATAAAAAGAACCAACACAATGAATATATATATGCAAAGAAAGACTTATTTTAAGAAAAGAACTCATGCGATTATGGCAGCTGACAAGCTTCAAATCTGTAGGTCAGGTTAACAGGCTAGAGACATGGAGAAGAAATGATGTTGCAATCCTGAGTCTTAAGAACAGTCTCAAGTAGAATGACTTCTTCCTCAGGAAACTCAGTCTTTTAAAATGTCTTCAACTGACCAGATGAGGCACATCTACACTATGGAAGGTAATTTGATTATTCAAAAGTCTATTTAATATTGATCATATGTAAAAATACTTTCACAGAAATACATAGACTTGCATTTGACCAAACAGCTGGAACCATAACCTAGCCAAGTCAACACATGAAATTAACCATCATACCCAATTATGTTTGTACCAGGAATCCACTCTAAACACAAACACACAGATCATTTCAGGCCAAAAGGATGGTAAAAGTTTTACCAAGAAAACGCTCATCAAAAGAATGCTGGAGAGTAGTACTCCATTGTATAAAAGAACCACATTTTCTTTATCCATTCTGCTGTTGATGGGCATTTGGGTTGTTTCCAAGATTTAGCTATTACAAACTGTGCTGCTATAAACATGGGTGTGCATATATCGCTGCGGTATGATGCTTTTAATTCTTTTGTGAGAAACTGAAAGTGTAAATAAAGACTAAAATGTAATATACTGGGAAAGGGAAGAAAATGTCCAAATGGGAAAGGGAACAAGGGAGGGGGAACGGAACAGAGGGACAAGAAAAATAAGAAATGGAAGGAAAAAATGGAAACAAAGCTTTTGTAGATAGGGAGGGAGGAGGAGGTGAGGGGAGGGGAATGGGAAAAAAAGAAGCAACAAGATATGTCACGTACAGGTACAAATCCCCTATGATGAATGTTATCACTATGTACATCTAAAATGTACCATTAAAATAAAATTAATTTAAAAAAAGAATGCTGGAGCCACTATATAAGTTTCAGAAAACGTAGACTTCAGAACAAGGACTATTACCAGGAATAAAGAAGAATATGTCTTATGATCAAAGGGTCAATTCATTAAGAAGATACAGCAATCTTAAGTGTACCTGAAACTAACGGAGAGCTTCAAGCTACATGAACCAAAATGCAATGGAACTAAAATAAGAAACTGACAAATCCACAATTATATTTGGAGACTTTAAGGCTCCTCTCTCAGTAAATGATAGAATGAATTGACAGAAAATCAGTATGGAAGTAGAAGACTCAAAGAACACTGTCAAGTAGCTTACCCTGCTTGACATTTATAGGACAATCCACCCATAAATAGCTTAGTGCATGCTGTTTATTTTAGTATATATGGAATATTCACCAGGACAAATTATATTCTAGGTCATAAAATTAGGTTTAATAAGCTTAAGGCAATTGAAATCATGTAAAATATGTTCATTGATTACAATGGAATTAAATTAGCAATTGATAATAGAAAAATATATAGAAAAATCTCCAGACATTTGAAAGTTAAACTACAATCTATTAAATAATCCATTAACCAAAAAAAAAATAGGATAACTTAAACAATGTTTTGAAATGACCAAAAATTAAAACATATACCAAAATCTGTGAGATAACAGCTTAAGCAGTACTTAAGGGAAAATTGTACCACTAACTTCTTATATTATTAGAAAGAAAGGTCTCAAATCAGTGATCTTACCTTCTGCCTTAATAAATTAGCAGAGCAAATTAAAATAAATGGAAAGAAATGAAGCAAGGAAACAATAAAATAGAAAATAAAATAGAAAAACCATAAGGAAAAGCAATGAAACATGAAACAGATTTCTCTTAAAAGATTCAGAATTGGTAAATTTTTAGCCAGACTGAACACCTCCTACACACACACACACACACACACACACACACACACACACACACACACATGCTCTACCAGTAAGCAGTAATGTTCATGGGGACAGGGACTGTATCTTATCAGTTATTTGATGTGCAGAGCCTAACATAGAGCCTGATGACACAGAATTGTGTTCAGAAAATACAAATGAAATCAATTAAATTAGAAAAGCCTTGTGCCAATCAGGAGTGGTTCAAAATAGCCCTAATATTCTTGATGGTTTCCATGTAGGAATGAAAGTCAGCGATGCCCTCATGAAATTGGGGCCAGGACAGGCCACCTCCTTCAAGGACCCGCTAGCGGCCTCCTTGAAGGGTGCTCCCCACAGCCACTATACTTCAGCCCCCCCAGTCAGCGTCTGAGACCCTTCTGAGCAGGAGGATTGAGTCCAGCCCTTGTTGAAAAACTTAGTCCAAAAAGAAAAAATAAATAAATAAAGAGAAACCAGAATGAGAAGGCTGCCTTTATTACAGCTAAACTGTTGGCTTAACTTCCTAAAATACCATTGAATTTTCTTTCTGCATACAGCTGTGTTTATAGAAGGCAATATCATGTATGTAAATAAATTCAGATGCCGCTTGAGTTATTTTAAAACAATCAGTCTAACACTAATCAGCTTACTCTGAGACATAATCTTACCCTAAAAAAGTGACAAATCAGTACACAGTGTGCAGAGTAAAATACACGGAGAGTAAGTCGAATATAAATGTTAGAAAGCTGCCAACGTAGAACTTGAGGTTGGCCGTTCCAGATGCAGCAGAGGAGCAGTTCCCAACTTCTGCTTCACCCGGTCCTGCTCAGCTCCAGCCCGTGTTAGGGGGACACAAAGCGTTGTCAATAAATGTGTCCCCAGTTCCCCACGGAGGCTACATGCTTCCCCACTGCCCTGCGTGTGCCGCTTCCTTTGTCTGGAATGGATGAGACCCCCTCGCCCTCCAAAATGTAGTCTCTGCTTCATGATGCGCTGGAAATGTCCTGTCTGGTGTAGAGCACATTATCCTATCTCCTATTCCCACGGCATCTTACAGTTATGGGCAACTGCTGCAAATTCCTAAAGCTACTAAGCTCGACAGTGTGTCAGACACACCCAAATACTCAGACTGTGCACACATTCAGTGAGTCCTTACCTATTATCATCATCCTAATTCACAGATGAAGAAACTGAGGCAACCAGGTGGTGAAAGGCCTCTCCTAGCTCACACAGCTGGCACTCGGCTGAATCAGGGCTCCAGCGCCTCCTCTGCCTAGAGTCATTCCTTATCCATCACCAGGCAGCAAGTTAACCTCTCACAGAGCTGGTTAGTTCCACACATCTAAATTCCGATAGTTTGGGGGAACTGGACACTGAGGCTAAGGGAAGAAGTGTGCTGTTCTCCTGTCAGATGCTAACAGAAAGGGCGGGGTCTGATTACGCTTCTGTCCTACCTCCTTCTCTGTTTTCTTTCTAGCAGAAACATGCTCAGGGTCTCTTCAGTTTTGCTCTGGTCATTTGTACGATAACTTCATCTTGAGAGAAGCTGCTGGTCCGTGAGAGCCGAGCAACTGAGTTCTGGATTTTTAAAGGTTCTACATACGACACAAAGATACAGTCTTGAGGAGTCTGCAATTAAGTGCTGCGATTTCTGTGGTGGATAACCCAACCAGGTCCTCAGAAGACAGAGGCCTGAGGGCTGGAAGAACCCAGGAAGGCCCTGGAGAATGGACTGGATTGCAATCCCAGCTCTCTCTGTACCAGCTCTGTGAAATTGGGTGGTTCCTATACATCCTTAGCCTCAGTTTCCTCATTTCTTTTCTTTTCCTCCTTCTTCTCCTCCTTTTTTTTTTCCCCATCCAGTACTGGTACTAGCGACTGGGGACTCAACCCTTCACACTGAGCTACCTCCTCTCTCTGTTTTTGGTTTTTTATTTGGAGACAGGGTTTCCCCTGTTTCAAATTGCCTAAATTGCTAAATTGCCCAAGTTAGTTTCAAACTTGCCATCCTCCAGCCTCAGCCTCCCAAAATGTCAGCATTACAAACCCACATCACCATGCCCTGCTCTCACGTTTCCTCATTTCTTGAATGAGTAAATCTCTTCTCTCTTAATGCTCTGCAGAGGAGGGAGCAAAGCAAGCAGGAATGCCTGATATGGCACCAGGTAGGCGCGAAATCAATGCCAGTGTGCCCTCTTTTTCCCTCAATGAAGCTTTTCACCAATGAAGTAGGGAACAAATGAACTGGAGCCCTGATTATTACCAGGACTGTGTCATGTGTGTCCTTCGGGGAGCTCACTGCTGTCCTGTGGCCAGCCCCAGATCACTCCCCAGAGCCTCGTGAAGGTTCTTTAGTTTCTTTCTGGGCATGTTTATCTACTTTTGGGAGCTTCATAACATGTTAGGATTCTTGAAACCTCACCAGCAAACAGGAGTTTACTACTCAGTTCTTTCTGGAAATCTTGAGAGGTGGGTGCAGAGGACAGAAGCACATTTATCATAACTATTGTCACTGTCACTATCCTACCATTGTTGCAGTTATTATCACTACTGCTATTTTATGATACTGTTATAATTTCTGAAACTATTTCTATTTCCACCACCATTACTACCACAACTACCAAGATCACCACTCTGCTATAACCCAGCTTCCTCCTCCTCCTCCTCCTCCTCCTCCTCCTCCTCCTCCTCCTCCTCCTCTTCTTACTGAAACTATCACTACCCCTACTCTACTAAGATTCCAATTCTTTCTTCTCTTGACAGGATAACTGCTATAAATACCACCCACTGCAATCCCTACTTGTCTTCTCTGACTACCACAGTGACCAGCACTCCCTAAGACAAGACACTCCTCCCCTTCCCTCTGCCTCTAACTACCACCTCCATCTCAGTATAACTTCTCCTACTATCACTACAGCTATCTGCTCCATTGTAATAAATCATTATTCCAACTCTCTGCCCTCCTCCTCCTCCACTACTATTCAATTACAGCTCCCATCGCTGCTACTACCCACCAGTACAGCCCCACTGAAATCCTTCTTACTACTATTACACTAATAATGTAACTAGCACCACACCAGCCTACATCTTCTCCTCCTCTTTGGGTAACAGTAATCACCACTATCCCACTAGTAATGCTACTACTAGCATCTGTTAGGGTTTTTGTTTTAGTACTTACTTTGTACCAAGCATTGTGCTAAACCTGTGCATGAATTTTTCATTAGCCTTCATATAATTTCTGTGATGTTGTTATTATTTGTCATCCTTATCAGTGGATAAGTAAATCCAGGTTCAGAGAGATTAAAGGACAACTGGAGGCCCACTTAGGGACGCCCACCAGTTTCTCTGATCCTCAGTCGACGCTTTCTGATGCTCCCAGCCATCTCAGCTTAGACAATGTGTTTTCGATTTTCCTCTTTTTTCACACCCTTGTGCATGGAGATGGGAAGTCCACCCACTGGAGAGGACAATGACTGATCGCAGAGCTTCAGCATAAACAGGAAGTTCACACAAAGCACCCAGCCAGCCGGTGGCTTGTCTGCTGACCTTGGCCTTGTTTGTCCATCTTCCCTACATCCCCTGAATGAGCAATTTCACACCTGAGACAATCTATACAATGACTTTGTTAGGTAGAGTTTGCTGCCACTTAGATGACCAAAGACTGGGCTCACTCAGACACCCAGATCAACAATAGCGGGTAACAAAACATCTTGTGTCCACACAGAGCCTTTGTTACTGGGTCCTTTTTACTCTCCAACCCCACCCCAGCAGTTGAATAGGCATGTTCTGTTTGTCTATGGTAAGAAAAACAGCCATTACTGCCCACCCTTAATTACTTAGCACTTTATTCTACATATGAGAGCCAAAGACATGGGAGATGTTCCCATCCAAACATTCATTTAAACCATCATTCCTTCGATGAATATTTAGAAAGGACATAATTTCTGAAGAAGGTGGAGCTTACTTTACTGTTGAGGCTACTCTTGCTTTCATGGAGAGTATCTTCTAGTGGAGCAATGATTAAAAACAAGAAAACAAACTGCAGCAAACCATAAGGCAGATAAAGGAGGTCAAAGAGAGATATTGAGGGCAAGTGGTGCCAACATCGATAGGGTGGCAGGAAAGGCCTCTCTGAATATTTAGTATTTAAGATCAGCCTTGAAGGACGCAAAAGAACCAGTCAAAGCATTTTTCTGGTGTAGGGGAGAGCAAGTGTGAAGGCGTCAAGCTATGGAAGAGGTTAAGTGTCAGAAACAAATGAAAACATCCGGGTTCTGAGACACAGAGACTGCTTTAGAATGTGGCGTATGAGAATGGTGAAGAGTTAGACAGGACCAGTTCATACCTCACTGGGGCGAAGTTAGAATTTTATTCTAAACATAACCGAAAAGACCAAAGTTCTTTGTGGGTACCACAGTATATCTGACACAAATGCACCCCAGTTTAAGGGTTCCTGTTCTACAGCGCTCTTGAAGCTCTTGAGGCCGAGAGCTCTGATAAGATGACTTAGGACTAATAACTTGCCTTGGCGAGGGACTGTGGTGAAGACACTGGGTCTCCACGAGTTTCTGCATGGACATGTTGAAAATCAACCTTCTGCCACTAAGGTTTCACTCACTCCAGATCCTGCTGTACCAAACTGGTGTGCTTTGCATAGCTCCCTGCCCTTGGACAACCTTTTCTTACATCCCTTCTTACTACTCCCTGAAAATGCATGTGATCCAATCATTATGTTTACAGTCCTACATCCTTTATATTTTCCTGTGTCACATCTTCCACTAAAAGCAAATAATATGATACTATGAGAAAATATACGAACAGACCCAGAAAAAAATGTTGGGATGCTCCAGTCTAGGAGGAAGTATCTTCATTTAACTTCCGTTGAACAGGTATTATTGAACGCCCCTCCCCTTCACCAGAACTCAGCTGGGCCTTGGTCTGAACCACCCACTTCCCTGAAAAACCCACCTTCTAGAGTCCAGAAACAGTTTCCTCATTTCCCACCTGTTCTTTCACAAAGCACTTAGGATAAGATGTTTTCGTCTCACACTCTATAACTATCTCATGTCCTAGTTGAGGGATAAGGAAATAAAATTTATTTTAGGAAATTTGAATTCCTAAAATCGAATTTAAATTAAGTCATTGAGGAGTTAAGATAAAAATGATGCTGAAGTTAGATGCAGTCAATGAGGGAGGACAGCCAGGGGAAAATAAACTTCTGAGCCACTGGTCAAAGTCTTGCATCTTCCCCCATCCGATTCCTTATTCTGAAGGAAGTTCGCTGGATGTGAATAAGCAGATGCTTGTGGTACCTAAGAGAGACAGGGCGCGCTCTGGCCTCGGTGTGCACATGGAAGCCCTGGGTGGGAGATGCGCGTGGGAGCAGACAAACGGTTATTCTGGGAATTCATGACACGTTGTCACTGTGGACAATAGCCAGCTCCCAGTCACTGAAACATCCTATCACCCAGTTTCCCCTTTAAATGATGATCACTTTAAAAGATGGAAGAGTTCTATGATCTGAAGAGAAAGAAGAGGATGGAGATCACTTAAGATCACCATCAGTGGCCTGCTTCATGACCACGCATAAGCTGACAGGCAAAGACCAGGAGCTGGCACAACTATCTCACTTCCTTCATTCTTTATGTTAATTGAGACTGATAATTATTGACTGATGTACGCGTGAGTTCTAAAATTCCTGCTCAGCTTCATATAATGTGGAATGTGTTCATCTCCGCATTTCATGGGGTCATAGAGGATGCGAACTCAGTATGAGAGAGTATTGCACAGTACTACCTTTGCTTGTAAGGCTGAGTTCAAATCCTGGCTCTGTAATCTTGGGTCAGTGGTTTAAGTTCTTTGAGCCACAGTCTTTTGATGCATGCCGTGACAAAAACTGAGGCACTTATTTCGTAGGATCGTGAAGATGATTCAGTGGTAGGGTCAGAAATAGGTTCGTCTCACTGAAGGTAATGAAGCTGAAGGCTTAAGGCCTTTCTTTTGCACTGGTCCTTTCCAAGACTACGGACATATGTAACATTTGACTACTTGTTAAAATTTGTAATCTTTGCATTCTAAATAGATATGAACATTCATACCTAATTTTATATTATGTTTCTTAAAGAAAGTCCCTAAAGTATATTAGCATCAGACCCCACAAAACCTGGACAGTATTTACATCAGTATCTGCCATGTAGACAGCATTTACTACATAGTAAATAGCAATCCTATTTAAGTTTTTACAACTTTATAAGAATTTTCATTTGAATAAATTACAAATCATGGTGGCAAAATAAAATAATATATATCTTAATTACTGTTGTTGTTTAATTATCTTTAGTGGTGTTATTTAAAAATACGATCTCCACTTCTACAGCAAGCTAAATAGCTGGTAAATGTTTCACTGGATATTATGGTGCATCGTAGCAAGTGTCACAGAATTTGTTTAAGGTTCTGAATATAGAGGTATACAATTCATGAATTGGCAAGGGGAGAAAGTAAAAAGATTTATAATCAGGATGCCTCATCCTGTTATTTTCCATAGATCAATCTATCTTGACTTTCTCATTAATAATAAATGCCCCTTTGAGGACAGTTACACCCAGGGCCCTATTGCACCCCTCGGTCACCCACATAGCAGCTTGTGTCTGTCCATTGTCCCTCACAATTGGACTCTGAGCGATCGTCATCTGTCCCACTCGCCTCTATTCTGTGGTCTCATTTTTCTGCAAGTTGAACTCTGGAGATGACATTGGTAAAAATGTGAACACTTCAGGGCACATTAGAACAGTCTTTGTTTCAGTGTACTCCCACCCCCTTTCTGTGTCAGGAGCCCAGCGAGGGGGAAGGCGTGAGCTAAATCAAGTGGCCCAGCTGCATATTTAAAATTCCACCCGTTCGATTTCTTTAATGCAATATGGTCATTTTTAATCTGGCTCTGTTTGATAAATACCTGCATTTCAAGTAATTGTGAAGATTGTGTCCGTTTTTATTAGAACTTATTTGTCATTATTTGACAGTCATTTCTAATCACATTTGTCATGTATTGGGTTTCCTTTATGAATACCGATAGCTCCTGAAGAGATATTTCTGAAGCCCTATTCATTCCCTGGACACACACAGTATGTCCACCACCCAGGATACCATCTCTCCAGTCACTCAAAAATGAGAAAATGAATAGGAAAACTGAGTGGGAGGTTTTATCTGGAGACACAGAAACTAGAATTGTGGGGAAGATTTTAGAACTTTGAAGGAAGATTTCTATGTCGTCCATTCCATCAATTGTGTGCTTGCAGGGTTCGGATGTTCAGACAGTTTGAACATACACATTGATGAGCTGAGATTCAAAGCTGTCCACTGTATCAGTTCAGCTTGAATTCCCAGTACTGTGGGAAACTTAACACAGCCAAGTCCTGTCTACTCATTCAAGAAATAACCATCCATCCATTCACTCAGCAACCATTTGGTTACTTACACTATTCATTCACTCTGCAGAGAATTTATTCACTCAAAGGATGTTTATTCATCCATTTGTTTCATGAATAGTTATTTTTCCAGTGAGTGTTTGTTAAATTTCTACTGTATGTAAAACACACGGATGGGACATGACGGTAGCTGTCTTATCTCGCCATGAGCCTACAAATTCCAGGACGTCTCCTGCACAGAAAGGCAAGTCTCATTACCTTCATGGTGCTCCACGGGCTCCGAGCCACTGCAAGGTGAAAGAACACACTAGATCCCATGAATCTCTCTGTGAACATCTTCGTCTTTTAAAGGGCATGTATCGAAGGGCTTCTATATATGAAACTTTATTTTAGGTGCTCAAACTCAAAAGGCAAAGAAGCCACCACCTCTGCTTAAACTGCAAAGCCTGGAGGCACATGGCACTCTGGGGCCCAGACTTGAATCCAGAAGGGGTGGGGATGAAGATGCATGAGTGAATGAAGTTACACTGTGGAGTCAGACCTCTACGTTTGCTTCAGAAAGTAAGTCAGGCAGAGAAGGCTTCTGGAGCCAGGAGAACCTCACCAAGCAGCTCACACTAGCTGCACGTGTTGAATTCTCCACCGACCAAGGACCTACTTCATCGTCAAAGCAGGGAGGTAAACACCATCCCAGCCTTCCTGCCAGCAGGCTGGCTGGGTTTTAAGCTGGAGGAGTGCTTGCCTGTAGTCACTGCAGGTCCCGCCTGACTGGGTATCACTTCTGAGTGTGGTGCAGGACGTCACAGAAGTCCAGCACTGGACTGTGTGAAACAAGGGAGGATGGCTGGTGGCTAGGGTGTGCATTCATAAACATTATAACCTGCAGACTCTCCAAAGGCTTTCTGTATTCCCAGCAATTTACAATCGGGGCAGTGGAATCATGAGCTTGGCAGCCCCCAAAGGAGCACCTAAGCAAGTGGACAGGCCCACCAACATTTTTTAACCTTCCCGGACAAAAGACCAAAGTGCCATCTGTTCTAGCTTGGTACTCGTAAGATAGCCACTATCAGAGCTAGGCATGGGTGGCACACATCTGTAAATTCAGAACTCTGAGGTGGAAGGATGGCAAATTCCAGCCTAGCCTGGGCATTAATTTAATGAGACTTTGCCTCAAAAATAAAAAATAAAAAAAGAGCTGGGGATGCAGCTCAGTGTGAAAACCCTGAATTCAATCCACAATACCACAGAAAAGCTAAATATTTGAACCAGATGTATATCTACATGTCGACGACTTCATTTCTTGTGCTACTTGAGTAACAGTGGGCCACAGTGGGACATGTGTTGGGGTAGAAGTTAAAAAGACCAGATTTCTAATCTCAGTCCAGCTGCTGGTAAATATATAAGACTAGGCAACTTCCTCTAAGTTGCTGACCCTCAGTTTCCAGATTCCTAAAATGGGGAGAAAGTCAAGCACACATAATGGAGTTTTTGGCAAATCAGAGTGATGTGTGATACCTACAGTGTGCCTGGGACAACTGTCACTTATGGGGAATCTACTCTATGACAATTATTACTACTTAGGAAAATGCTATCACTTTCCAAAAGATAGACACAGATTCCTGAACCTGTATTACTGCAAATTAGCATGGCCCCTACCACTATCCAGTTCTTCCTAAAATCTCTTTCTTTATCCTAAGGCTTGTTGCACTAAGGTATAAAAACACATAGGTGTTCCATATAGGTGCTCATCATTAATATAATGCTACATCTCAGAAGAACACAAGATCATTTTTCCAGTTTGATCTGGAGTCTAGCATCAGTTAATTTCTCTTTGTTCTTCTCTTCTGATTGTGCTAATGTCCCCTTTGTGTGTGTACATTTGTCCAATGCAATCTAAGAAACAATCACCTTAATTGATCTGGCATTAACCTCTAACAGCTTAAGACACAGGCTTTTTATCTATCGCTCAATTCTTGCTGCAGATGTGATTCCCTATAGTGCTTACATCTTTGTCACCTCCACCAGTGGGTCTTTCTCAAGAAAGCATTTCAGTAAATAAATGCTGCTGCAAACAAAACGGACCATCTACCCAAGAGGCTCCGCCACTGTGGAAAAAGGCCTGTTCTGGTCTTACACTTTGCCTGGTGGTGTACATAATGATAAATCTCACACAGGTGTCACCATTTTCAAGCCCTGCGAAGGATTGATGGTTTATAGTAGGTTGATCCATCACCCAAGGCAGGTGGCACCCTATTGGAATTTCAGGAATCTGCTCCTGATCACATTCACCGGTGGGTGACTCGGTAACGACCCTATTTGCCGTGTGTTACTGAAAATCAATGTGCCACATTCAAGGTCAATGTACTGTTGGAAAACTCTTTAAGCCCTGATGGATGGATTGTGCTCATTCAGAATAAATGTGAGAATAAAGTGACAGCTAGCATCCAGCAACGGCTGTGCCAGCTCTCAAAGACAGACAGCCTTCTTCTGCGGGCCGGGAGAGCCCCACAAGGCGACATCACACACTTTCTCTCGCTCTCTGTTGGGCGGGGTGGGGGATGTCTGCACTTGTGTGTGCATCTTTCTGCATGTAATTAAAGCATTCGCATGCAGGATCTCTGTATAGATTCTATCAGCCCAACACTTTCAAAATCTCTGTGAGTCAATTTGGAATCAAAATATTCAATATTGGCAGAATCAAGGTCAACTGGGATGTAGTATTTAAAACATACATCTTTGATGAAACACTTTGGAAAACAGCCAAAGATAACACACTCATCAGGTTCAGTTTATTCCACAAACAGAAAAAACTTCAAAATATGTCATGCAATGAACTCAAGGTCAGGGATATAAAGATTAAAGATCTGGAATCTTCAAACCCCATTCCAGGAATTTAAAGTCAAGGAAGAGAAATAAATATACAATCAAATTACTAAGTGCGTAAGTATACACTATATATTCTATAAAGACATACAATATACATGTGCACAGTTGTATGGAGTGAGGGCTGACCATACCATCACATACGCAAGGTGCGGACGCATGGGGGAAAGTTACAGATTTTCCCTGGGGCCATTTACTGGCTGGAATGGTTGTGATTAACACTTAGGAAAGTGGAAAAGAAAGTAAGCCAAGATTTGTTCAGTGAGTTCTACTTTCCAGTATATTAAACTATTTTTTAAAAGAGGTCCCCAAAGGGTAAAGGAACTTTTGACAGGAAGAGACACTAAGTATATAAAATAGATCATATTTTATCACTATAACACTTTCCTCCTAGTGACCTATTTATCAACCAAGCAGAGACAATGCTAGACCAAGCTTCTGAATGTTCTCAATGCCTCTCACAGCAAGTGGGAAAATCAGAATGAATGTTTTTGACTTCTTGGGCGGAGAATAAACTTTACTGAAGCTTTCCTTCCTTCTTTTCTCCCTTCCTTCTTGTTTCCCTTCCTCCCTTCCTTCCTTCCTCCCTTCCTTCCTTCTTTCCTTCCTTCCTGCCTGCTTGCCTGCCTTCCTTCCCTCCTTCTTTTATTCTTTCTTATTGTTGTAATCATTAGCTTCCAAAAGAAAAGTATGATTTATTGACTACATAATACATAAGGCAAAAGATTAATAGCTGGTAAGCAATCAAAGTAATTTGAGAACTATTTACAGATGTTTCATACAACCGAAATGATAATTCCATAGGAATCAAGAGTAGATGAAATAGTAGATGTCTGCTGGTTCTTAGTGACTGTGTTGGGTCCACTTGACAATATGTTCACACAGTTTTCTGTTCTCTGTAGGCCATGACTGAGGCTACACTGATCTCTAGCACTTGCAATGATGCCTGAAATACAGTCACTGCTCAGAGAGCCAAAGGACACGTGAGTGAGTGCCTGCATGGATTGTTGCAGTGACTGGTCATGACGGGGGCAACCATATTTTTCTCTTCTTTGGACACTGGCTTTAGCATTCATTGGCTTAGAGGGTTTCTTTAATGCTTTTTAAAAAGGTTTTTCTATTATATCCTCTCACCTGCATGAGCAATTAATCTGAAATGTTCTAGATATTCCATCTCCTGCTTTTGTTGATCATCTAAATTGATAGCTTTGCTGTCTGCACAAATGGTAAGACCCTAGTTTCCTTTCTTTATCTCACAATCTGGCTACACACATATTTCAAGTCATAGTCATTCAGCATCCACTCCTTCACTATTGTTCAAGTACGTTCATTGTTGAAGTTGATTTAGTCACATATATAATACATCAGGGAGTAGGCCAAGCACTTGGAAGATACAGAAGTCTAAAACAAGAGCCCTTCTCTGAGGTAGCCCTCTGTGTGGAGTCAGTGGGACCTGAGGGGGAGGTGATCAGACATGTAAATGGGTAATTCTAAATACACCATAATAAGAAATAGCAAAAAGGAACTAAAAACACATGAAGTGGAAAGTGGGAGGGAAGAGGGCAGTTAGGAGCACTATAGCTAAGCCTGGGCATCCCCTGGGGAGAGGGACATACCTTGGGGCAGAGCATTTCAAATAAGAAACCGCATTTTGAGAATCAAGAAGATGCCAGACAGTGTGGTGTTCCTGAGACTAAAGACTACTTTCGATGGCAGAGATTGGCAGGGAGGGAAAGGACAAAAGGCCGAAAGGGAGAATCAGAACCCAATCGTAACGATACACCCACAATGGACTATTATTCAGCACTAAAGAATGAAATCCTGTCATTTGCGGGAAAACGAATGGGACAAGAGACCACGATGTTAAGTGAGACAAAGCAGACTCAGAAAGTTAAATATCATATGTTGTCTCTTATATAAGAAACCAAATAAATGAATGAGCAAATGAATATGACAGGAAGCTACGAGGTAGATGTTTGGAAATGGGGAAAGGGATCAGAAAGAGGGGAAATGGAATAGAAAAAAAGTCAAGATTTGGTAAGTGCTGGTACCAATTTACAAAAGTGAAGCTCATCATTCTATATTACTAACATGCAATAATAAAGTTTTCATTTATAAGACTTCAGGATTAAACTTGTAGGCAATAGGGAGACTCTGGCAATTTACCTTTATACATTATTATATAACAAGCATATTGAAAAATGAACAGAGAAATGAGTATTTCAGTGCTACAACTCTTCGATCAAAACACAAAATAGCACCAGCACCCAGAAGCCTCTGATTATTACCATGGGCAGTTATAATCTTGCCAAGGGTAACTGCCATCTTTATTTCTAACAGCATAGATTGGCACTCTTCATTTTTAATTTATGCAAATGAAATCATGAAAATGCACTTTTCATCAGTATTATTTTGGTTAGATTCGTAATATTCTTCTGCATAGTCGTAGGTCTTGTCTTTGTTGTGCGGTATTCAATTATATGAATAGACCATAATGCTTAAATCTGTTCTATTGTTGATTGACATTTTGATATGATTTGTATTTTGCCAGTAGCAACATTCTAATACTTACCTTTAGTGGTGATGTGTATACATTTGGGTTGAGTACATACCCAAGAGTTCTCAGCTTTAGTAGATAATGTCAAATTGATTTCCTAAGCATGGTTGTTCTACCGGATCCTTCAACCACTTATAAAAGGGACTTTCGGTTATTCTGCATAATCGACACAACAACTGAGATATTCATTCATTCAGTTAATGGCTATCTTTTCAATTAGGCAGTTATTTTTATAAGGACAGAGATCATCTGTGCCTTCCTCTACTGTGGCCTATTTAGAGCCTTAGCCCAGGGTTTGCCACATGTTAGAAGACCCCTCACACCACCACACATACAACACTGACATGCACACACATGACCTGCTTGAAAAATGCACAAAGAAATGTCTGTATTTTAAATGTTTTCCTATCTATAATATAGTCATTGTTATGATAGACACAGATTATGACATTTGTCTTAGATTCTTCCATTTAGACAGAAGCAGGACAATATCCTCTATTTGTAACTATTGAATCTATTATTGTTGATGAAAAGGGAGAATTACAGATGAGATAATAAATTAATTTCAATGATGTGCCAAAATACTTAGTGAATCTGGTAATTCAATCCAAATGTAACTAATGCAATAAAGAGAAAAGAAGTTTTAATTTCAATAATTTGCAAGTAGCAAGCAATCGTCAGTGTCTGCCTCCTTCAGAGATATTTTTGCATTGTCTTAAATAGAGGTTTTGTGAATTAGTGGTAGAAAAAAATGTCAGAGGAAAATTGCAAAAGCAACACATCTATGTGCTTCAATAGGCCCTCATCCCAAGGCCACATTCAGAGCCACTAATTAAAGAGCTGGTGTTCTTGCCACTGATTAATTTCTACTTAGCCATTGTTAATACTGAGGTTAGAGAAATATGTTTACACAGGACAAGACGAAATGAAAGTCACACTCTACATTCATAAGTCATCACTGAAAAGGCATCAAAGGTGAGAGGGTGGCTGTTCTAAACCCGCGATCCCTGGCTTCTCTCAGAACGCTGCTCGCCCGCAGAGAAAACTTCAGTCATATCATATGAGCTCTAATGAGCAACATGACCACCACTTGGAACTGGAAGAAGACGCTTAGTCCTGTATCACTTCACACTTCCCCTATTGGCTAAATCCTATGAGTTACTCACTGTTGTGGGATGAGTCACCCCACAGAACTTAGCTGCTCACACCACCATCCTCACTGCAGGTCCTCTTAGCTGTTGTGGGTGGGGACTTGGGTGCAGTTCTGCACTTCCAGCCCGTGTCTCCTGAGATCTCAGTCACCTGGGGGCTGGGGCTGGGTCATCTTAGAGCCTTCAGCACTCTCGTGTCTGGTGTGTGGGCTAGAAGACTTGACCAGATGAGGGTGGAGCATCTAGAATTCCCAAGTGCTCTGTCTCTATGTGGTCTCCTCTTAAGCAAGGTAAAGGTACCTTTCCTGGACTTCTTATGTGTTGGCTCAAGGCTCCAAAGGTGTCTGGCCCAAGAGATAGTTCCAGGTGGAAGGGGTCGATATAGCTTTTGTGGTCTACCTCTGGAAGTCATGTTGAGACACACCCAGATTCGAAGGGAAGGAGCACAGGCCCTGCTTCTAGATGGTGTATTGGCATTATACTGTTGGAAGAGCATATGGGATTCCTGTGGTCACCTTTGGAAAATACTGCCAGCTACCAACTCATTCCGGCAATGCTGGGAGTGTACCTCTGGCCTCTGCTAGGCCTTGTACAGCACACGGGGTACAGTCCAGACAGGATCTGAAAGAAAGTAGGTGCTCCAAGTGCAGTTTCACATGATAGCTGTCTGGAGCAGCCATTGTCATGTTGCTCTGAGTCCATATTGATTCTTTTTTTTTTTTTTTTTGGTGATGCCGGGGATCGAACTCAGGCCCTTGTGCTTACAAGGCAAGCACTCTAATCACTGAGCTAAATCCCCAGCCCCCTTAAATTGATTCTTCATGCAGAATCAAATCCTGCCCTCATGGGACTTCTTTCCACATAATTAAATTCTGCTGCCTTAGTACAGACTGAATTATGTCCTTCCCCTAAATTCAAACGCTGAAGTCCTAACATCGATGTTATGGTATTTGGAGATAGGGCTTTGGGGAGGTAATCATGTTTAGATAAGGTTAAAAGAATAAAGCCCTCATGATGTTGGGACTAGTGTCCTACTTTTACAAGAACAGAAAGCAGCAGGGGGAGGGGGCTCTTTCCTTTTCTCAGTGCTCACACACTGAAGAATGGCCATGTGGGAACATAGCAAGATGGAAGTGGACCCTCACCAAGAACGAAACACAGCAACACCTGGATCTTAGACTTCCTAGACTCCAGAACTGTTACAAATTAATATGTGTTGTTTAAACCACTCACTCTGTGGCATTTTGACATGGCACTCCAAGGAAATTGATACAAATGGCATCAATTAATTGATGAATTCCTACAGTCATCATGCATGTAAACCAACATTTATAGAGGCTTACAGAGACAAGGCATAGTATGGATGCATCTTAGCTCATGCTGCTATAACAAAACCCTAGAGACTGAGTGAGTAAATGAACAAAAACACACTTTCTCACAGCTCTGGGGGCTGGAAGTCCAAGGTTGAGGTGCCAGCAGGGTGGGTTTCTTCCGAGGCTTCTCCTCCCAGTCTGCCGATGGCCGTCTCTATGTGCATGAGCATCCTTGCTGTCTCTTCCCTTTCTTACAAGACACCAACAATATTGGGAAACATCCATCCCATGGGGCTCCATTTTAACTCTATCACGTCTTTCAAGACCTTTCCTCCAAATGCAGTGATTTCTCCTCTGTACAGTGGGTTCCACATCTGTGGATTCAACCAACTGGAAATCAGCTGTTTTAAAAATTTCACTTATACTGAATATGTACAGATTTTTTTCCTTCCATTATCCCTTTCACAATGTAGTATCACAACTATTAACATACTATTTACATTGTATGAGGTATTAAAAGTAATCTAGGAATGATTTAGGGTGTATGAGGAGATGTACACTGACATGTGACCACTATACAACTTTGTACAGGGGACGTGGGAATCTGCAGAGTTTGGCATCTGTGGGGATCCTGGAGCCCAACTCCATAGATACTGGGGGAGAACTGCACAGTTACATTCTGAGACTCCAGCACATGAGTTTAGGGAGGGAGACATAATGCAGCCTGTAACACTAAGAGATCATAGGTTAAGTGCTCCTTTGTTCACCTGACTGTCTTGAACATACGCCCACCCTCACTCCCCCCCGCCCTTCTCTAAGCTCAGGACCTGAGCACTGACAATCTCCCATCAAACTACAGTACACATCGTTTTGCCCAGAAGCAGCTGCTAGACTTTGGCAAAATAAAGCAGAACTCTAACTTCCATGCCTTTGAGTCTCTATTATAAAACATCCTACTAATAGTTTCCTGTTTTGTTTCTCATTATCTTTCAGGAAACTGTAAGTGTCCTTAAATGTATTTTTATTATTACATCCTGACATATTTACGAGTACTACATGAACTCAGTAGACCCATTTTGCAGATAATAGAGACTGAGCATAAATGAGTTCAGCAGAGATAGTCCTTGAATATGCATCTATAATTACTCCTTTTCAGCAGTTTTTATTCCTCGTCTCTCACTTTCAATGTTCATGTGGGGCGAATTCTACAACCTTCTTTTCAGCAAGGGAGTAAGGTGAGAGGATCCTGGTGAAGCTTCCCTGACTGCATTTCCTTACCTTTTTCTTTGCACCATTTAAACATATTTATGTACCCATTTGTTGCATAAATTCTGATCGTAAAAATAATGCATGCCTATTGTCCGCGATTTGGAAGGTGTAAATAAGTTTAAATCTGAAATTAAAACCACCCATTATCCAGTAGGGTGCTAAATGAGCTAAAATGATAGCTCAACTGTCCCTTTTTATTTTCCAGATATATAGATGTGTGACTATGTACCAAAGCGCATGCGTGTACACACATGATTTTACGTATAAAATATGTCTATATTTCAATGTCATAAAACACCCTTCATAAACTTGATTTTAATGGCTGTTAAATAACTCCATTGTGTATATGTAGCCCAATTTATGCAACAATTAACCTTCCTTTTTAAAAGGACAGAAGATCACAATGTAATTCTCATGATTCCATTAATTATACTTTCTTGTTAAAATACTCATTCCATTTCTTGGTTAAAACCAACTAATTTCTTTAGCTTCTAATTTATTTAGAATATGATCTCTTGGCCTAATGAGGCTATCTATATTCTACTCATAATCCATAGAATATTGCCCCTGAAGGGCTCACGGAAATCATGAACCCCAACCCCTTTATCATACAACGAAGAGAACTGGGGCTCAGATAGGGGAAGAGACTTGCCAAGGTCAACAACAAAATCTGAGACTACAATTTAGGCGTATTGATCGTTTATGGTCTTCATTAAAAGAGGTACATTTCCCATTCCTTTACTCATTCAGCAAATATGTGTTGCATGCTTGGTAGGTAACAGGGACTATAAATAGAGAATGATATCATCCTGCCCTGCTTTGTGAAACTTTCAGTCACCAGTTACAGCCCCTTCTTCCAGCCCAAAGATCACCCACAGCGTCTTCTGAATCTACAGATAAAGTTTCCTTCCCCTCTGTCTCAGGTCATTCTCCACCTCAGCAAAGTGTCCAGGCTGAAGGGTCAAGGAATGAACATTCCAGAAGTGGCCCCGGCCAAGGATGGATTGGAGTTCCTGGACTAGCACCGCCTGCTCTCTGGGGCTTCCTTCTAGTGGAGGGACAGTTATGAGGCACACTCCGCACAGTCTGGAGCAGATCCACCGGAACGTTCTCTGGAGGACCCACCCTAGCCTTGCTCATAGCATCTCCTGGGATCACCTCTGTGGATAAGAACAGAAACAAGGAAAAGGCAACTACGAACTGTTCTGTACTTTGAGTTTTATGCCACAGTAACATCCATTTGGCAGAGAAAAGGAAGTTATACCTACTCCAGGAACTGTTATCTTTTCCATGGACCTAGGAGCTAAGTGCAATGAAATCCTGGCTGTAGGCTCTGCTTCTGAGAGAATGCAACCAAGAAAAACTGATACTCATGTTTACATGTGCATTCCATGAAGGAGAAGCTGCAACAAGGAAAGGCTCCCAGTCATCTGTGGCTGCACAACACAATCCGCTGTGTTTGAATCTCGTGTCATCTCTTTGGGCCTGCAGCGGATGGGCTCAACTGCACAGGGCCCACATGGGTTCCTCCCATGGAAACAGTAAATGGTCACTGACACTGGAGTCTGTGGGAGGCAAATTGACGGGGCATCCCCCCTGCAGGGAGGTTTTCACATGGCTAGTTTGGGCTTTCTGCTGCATGTTCAGATTTTTTACAAGGTAGATTTTCTCTCAGTGCCAATTCCAGGAGAGAGAAAATATAAATGCTCGATACAAAAGCTCAATACGAAAGTGAAAACTATCACTTCTACAATACACTTCTGGACCAGCAGTCCCAGAACCTTCCCAGTCTCAAGGTAAGGACCACAGACACCTCCTCCTCATCCCTTTGCTTTGGTAGAAATGTCAAACAAGTTTATTCATCTTCAATCTACCACCAAAATTTAACTATGAGCAGTGATATGGGTAGGATGGTGAGGTGACACTTGTCTAAATAAGAGATATATAAGATGAGACTTGAAGAAAGGAAGAAAAAGACAGGCTGGGAGGCAAGGGAATACACTGTAGACAGAGGGCAGAGTGTATGTACAGTCACTGCATGTTGTGGGGACCTCGAGTCCACGTAGATTAAGGTGGCAAGGCCAGAGGACACACTAGGAAGGAATGGCCCTGTGGAGAGGAAGGGCTAATCTGGGGGGCACACAGGAGGCGTTTGGCATTACAATGGAAACCAGAGTCAGGAAGAGTCATGTTCTGATTTGTTTATTTCTAAAATCTCTTAATTAGTGAGAGTCAAACCAAAGATGGATAAGGCTGCGGGTGAGTCTCAGACCAGTGCCAGACTGCAAAGTGTGTTACCAGACAATGACAGAGAAAAAAATACAGCATAAGCATTTATACACTTCCTTAGTGTTTTGATTCCTGCAATGAGCAAGGACATGCTTGTATTTTTTTTTTTCACTTTATAAGAATTTGGGCCCACAATTGGGAGGAAATGTGTACTCTTGTACCAATAATAGTTTGTAAAACACTATTCTGAGGACTCAAAGTCCATGTAAATTAAAATGGTGAGCCCAAAGGACACACTAGAAGAGAGAGGAAGGGAATGAATGGTGGCTTGGAGAAGGGAGACCAGCTGGGTCACTCTAACAGTGGTGATGTGGGCCCACTACCACCAACTGACACCAGTCAGGTTAGTGTCTCTAGAAATGTAGGGAAGGGACAGATTTAACTAAAGTCTAGACGGTCAAACAGGCACAACCTGGTGATATGTTAGAGTTGGGGAAGCAAAAACAGTGGTTCCCAGCAATGCCTGCTGGTTAAAGAAGATGAGTTAACATCACATATGAGATGTGAGTGACCGGAAAGAGAACTCAGCACAAGATTGCTCTCCATTTGCCATCACAACTTCTGTGTTCAAACCTCTAGTGTCATTGTCAAGGAAATACATCCTGCAGACTAAGACATGTTATCTTTTCATTTTAATTAGAGGCTACCGACAATATAGAAACAAGTCAACATAATTCACTTTTCTAATCAAAGAGAATTCTTTGAGAGCAGAAGAGAGCTAGCATCCAAATAAATGAGTGGTAATTTTCTTAATGAACTAAGTCATCATGAATCACTATATGGAATCACCCCTTGTGCCGTAGAGCCTGTGACATTTCCAACAATGCGACACTATTTGCTAAATATTAAAGATTGTTAGAGAAAGGGAGTAAGAAATGACCTTTCAATCTATATAGAGCATGTTAATTACTAAAAAGGCAGCAATTGGTTGTAAAGGATTGTTCTGTTGTCGTCACCCCTGAAGCATGCTCCCGCCTCTTCGTTATGAATTATCCTTAGAAGAAATACAGACGTGTGACATTTACATTTGCAGTGTCACTTAGCATAAGTATGCATTCTTATTCATGTCTTTGAATGATACACAGTCTTAAAATATGGGTATGTGTTTAAACTCAAGGATAGTTTCAAATTTTCTCTTGGAAATAAGCAACAATGCTGTGCAATACTGTAGGAAAAGAATCATGTTAGAGTTATATGTCCCTCATTTGAAATTATGACTCTGTCACTACCAGTGTGACCTGATTGAAATTTACTTAATCCAGAATGATCCAAACCTATTCCTATGATGGCTAAGCTCATTATATCAACTTGGCTGGCTTGGGAGTATCCAGAGGATTGGTGCAGCATACTTTTGAGTGTGTCTGAGTGGGTCATGGAGAGATGACTTGGCATTCTATACCTGGCCCCTGGCCCCTTCCTCTCTGGTGCTGTTCCCCTGCTGCCATGAACTGAGCAGCTTTGCTCCACCATCCCCTTCTGCCATGATATTCCTGCCTTGGAGCCTGCCGGCCATGGACTGAATCCTCTGAAACCATGAGCTAAATTAAATTCCTCTTTTAAGCTGTGAGTGTTGGATATTGTGTCCTAGCATCAAGAAAACGGATTTATACAATTCCATAACAATCCAACACACTATGTATCATGGAATTCACACTGGCATAGGGGTATACAGCATGGCAATTTGGACAACTGGACTTGGTTGACCTCTCAGCTCCATCATTTACTAAACACAAATATGAAACATCTGTGGCCATTGTTTCCTTTATTTGTTAAGAGGGAATGAAACACTTTAACAAGTAGGATTACTGCTGAAAAGGTTAAATGGAATGAAAGTTATGTAAAGTAGTTACCATAGAACTAGGCAACTGATACGGCTCAATACATAGAAGCTACATCCCAATCTTCTGTGTTCCAAGTGCCTGGTACATAGTAAATGCTTGTGGTCTATTGAATTCCTTCCAGAAAGCTAGTCTAGGAGTTAAGAGCCAGGACCAGGGGTCAGCTGGCAAAGCTGAGACAAGAACCCAAGTTTCCCGAAGCTCTGTTCTGAGTCCTTTTCATTATGGACCATGGGTTTTCTGTGCTGAAAAAAACAGGCATGATTTAGAGAAAAAGAATAGAAAAGGGAGGTGTAGGGACAGGGGTCCCCATAGGTAGGGAAAAGATAGGGCAAAGGCCTCATTAGACTCAGAAAGGCAGCCAGGTATAAACAAATATTTAGAACCATAAAAGGCAGCCAGATTCCAATAGTCAGAGAGACAAAAGGCAAAGAGACTGGTTCCAGGAAGGTCCCCAGGTAATTTGATTAGCATAGAGAACACAAACTCTCCCTTTTTGATTCCTACATCTCTGCATTATCTGGCCCTAAGCCACCCATAATTTCAAAGAAGAGTCACATAGCTATGAGAAATCGAGGCAGAGATAACAGATAAGCCCAGGAGCCAGCAGAATTCCAAGGGCCAACAATAGGGAAAGAACCCAATAAAAGAGACTGCAATGAGGGGTCCACGAGTTTTTCGCTTTCGAATGCTCCCTACCCCTCGAGTAGCTATCTTCTCTCTCTTCCCCCTTTTCACCACCTTTAAATAAATTGTCTTCTCTTAATTTAAACTCGGTTTGTTTAATTCCTCACTGTAGCTGAGTTTACGATCTCCGGGAAGTATATTTTCTAGCAGGACAGCAGCTCACAGTCCACCTCCGGACGTAACAGGAGGGAAGAAATGAATAATATTATTATAAAATACAAGATGAGAAGATAAGGAAGAGAGGGAGAGGAGAGAGATAATAATGATGGATGATAGATACATGGATAGATGAAATAAGGGAGGAAGGGATGGTGAAGGAAGGAAATGGAGGAAGGAGAGGAGGAGAGAGGGAGAGAAAAAGAGAGTGAAAGAGTCTGTTGCAGAAAGGATCGAGTCTCCAAATAAAAGCTCAAGAAATAGAAAAATGGCCATGAAATTCATCAGAACTGAAGCAGAATTTTTCAAGTGGGAGTGGGAGTTCTTCATGATGGAGATAGACTGGGTCAATCCTGACTTGGTCCTTATGCACCAGTCACTTCCAAGAGGCTTGCCCTGCATCTACTACCCTCAGTTTCCTTACTTTTAAACTCCTGTCCTTTTGGGGTTGCTATGACAAGAAAGTAATACATCATGCATAAAGCCTTTTGTCAGTACCTGGCCCAGGATAACGCTGAGTCTCGTCAGCAGTCTGTGATGATCAAAGTCAGGCGTAACCTGCAATGCTGTCAGAACAGCACATCCAAGGGCCAGTCCAGTACCAAGATCAGAGAGAGCAGCAAGAAGAAATTTTATGGCTAAATTAAATATCGTGGACTAGGATTCAGTCTACAAATGTGGAAGCTCCTACAAGTGAACATGTAAATGAGAATTTTTAAGAGTGAGGTGGGTTTCTTGTATGTAATAAAAAAGAATAGTTCTCAGTGTTTTTTTTTCTAATAGGAAATTGTATAAAAGTTAGAAGGAAAAATAAATATAATGTATTATTAAGATAAAATATAAAACTAGGTATGTAGGTTGGAAGAGGATATAATAGATCTACTGGCAGTTAGAAATACGGTTTTTAAATGAGCTTCAATATGTATAAAAATAAAAATAGATTGTGTAACATATAAGGAAGAGTGGCTTTCTTTGGTGATCAGTCCAATGAGTACCATCAAAATTAATTTCTCAAGATTTGAAAATAGGACAGAAGTGAGCAAATTCTTGTGTTTGAACTCAGGGCATTTCAGAAAGAGGGGTATTCAAGAAGGAAACCTGCTTTTCCTTTACATTTTCAGCAGTATTTGGTCATGTTAAAGAATGTACAGGGAAGTAGTCATGTTTTGGTCTCTGGAAAAGGAGTAGGTCTGTGAAGAAAGTGCAGAATGGTCCAGGGTATGAAAAAAAGCAAGGTGAAAGAATAGATGCTGAGGAGGGCCACGTGAACTACTCTGAAATAATGTACATGCACAGTTAGCAGAGAATTAAAACCAAAAGCAACAATAGTGGGAAAAAGATGTCAGGCACACTATCATAATAATTATTTCCAGAAACAAAAGGGGACATCCTTGAGTGGTAGTGATGCATTGTGTGGAATTTGATATGGACGATAACATATCAGGAATGTTGAAGAGGGGCTGTCTTCATTGAATAAGCATTTCAGGTAAAGTCATCTTTTCCCATAGTGCATTGTGAAATACTGTTTTAGGATACTAATAGTGGTTACAGAAAAATATAAAGAGAGAGTGTAAAGACTTCTCGATCAAGGGAGTTTGGGAAAAATTAAATTAAACAAAGCCAAGCACGGTATTGAGATTCTGTGAGAACAAATTACTATGCATCCAAAGAGACTTTCTACAAGATGTTTGTGGAATTGGGGAAGGGACTTGAAAGAAAAATAATCTTTAGAAATCACTAGTGTACATGATCTCCAAAACTTTTTCAATTTGAGGATTTTAGGAATACATAGAAGAGCACCACATCAACAGTCATACTTATGGATAAGATTAATAAATATATAGTTAGACTAACAAAGAACACAGACATCATAGGAAAATCAGGGACCAGTAATTTAAAAGAAATAAAAATGAATGACGGAAATCAAGGTATCATGTTTGTAGAGATGTCTCTGAGTAACTGAGGACTGAAAATAAGGGTGGGTAGAAGAAATAGATAACATATACTTGCTATTAGGGGTAAAATAAAAACAATAAAAGACAATGGGAGAATGAAACAACAAAGAAAGAACAGAAAAAAATGGGAAGAGTGTGAAGTAGTGGCGGGTGTGGATATGTCTTTTATTTTTAAGTATGAGACGTTCCTGGCCTGAGACCAGACCAACATGGACATGGTCACTTCCTTCCTGATGGGAAGAGCCCTTCAGGAAATCCAGACAGAAGGCTTCACAGGAAATGAGGATGCAGACAGGACTGGCTCTTCAGGACAGAGAATGTCCTGAAGCACACTGACATGATGAAACCACTGTCCCCCTTCCTCACAGGATGTGGGTGTGGGGTGAAATGAAATCGGGACGTCTCTTTTTGGACTAAGGGCATGCTTGGTCTCCCTTTCTCCTAGTCCCCAGCCTTGAGGAGAGTTGCAACTCCTCCCTACAGCCAGGCATTGCTTCCCAGGGCCCTCCTGGTGGGGTCTGCTCTGTCCCAGCGTTGCCCGTGTACACTCAGCACCCCACCCCGCAGAGTTGGAGCTCCGGCACTAATGTACTGGTCAAGTCTCAATCAGGTCTTCCTCTTCCTCTTCCAAACTTTGACCTCTCATTGGCAGAATTCCAGCCACCATCTGATGAACAGAAAGTTCTACATCTCCCCCATTGTTTTGTGAGCCATGAAACCAAACTTGCGTGAGGACACAAAAGATGCAGTTCTTTGAATTGAGCCGTACCTGTCCCTTCCTGTAAGAGCCTCATTGGGTGCCCGCCCAGGGACCCTTTCATGTAAAAGGGCATCATATTTCTCACCAAATCCACAGCTTACAGAGTCACATTATATTCCTTCAGTACATCTGGGGAGATTAGAGCCTATTAAAAAAGCTTTTGGCACAAGCAATTTAATGCTCAAAGCTCTAATCTGGAATTGGTATATTTATCCTGGTATTTAATTATTAATGTTGCTTTATTGATCTGATACCTAAAATGCAAACAACAAAAACTGTCCAAACTAATTATTGTGGGCTTTCTACCTTTTGGGGCTTCTCTACTAGTCTTCCAATCTAAACCTTTTGTTTTAACCAATCAATAGAGTTTAATTCATTAACAAGTTCTAGTGTGTTGTTTCCACTGCTTGGCAATTTTCCACACTTCAACAGGAAGTGCACTAAATCCCTTCCCTGGCAATAGTTGCATGGTCTACACCAATGTGTTTCCCTTGGAACATTAAACCAAGTTTAACAAGCCCACTTCCTGGTAGTCTGTGCCCAGTCTCTGCCCAATACTTCATAAAAAAGTCACTCCACACTTCTTTATCTTACCGCAAAGACATTATATCATTAAAGAATCTTAGGTGCTGGGGTGGGACAGGATTGGTGTGGAAACAAGAGGTCACCATGACACCTGCTCATGCCTTTTCTTTGGGTCAGTAGACAATGTCAACGTGGTGGAGATGTGTTCTGAGTAATATTTGTAGATGAAGAGCAGGATGCTAATTGTGCAGGTTATTTCCTGCTGGTTCACTGCTGATTTCTGAGTCACCAAGCATGGCTCCCACCCCACCCCAGTCACCTACCTGCCTTTCCATTTTGGGGTTCCTGACTATAAAGAGGGAATGAGGTAAAAGCAACCAAGGTCTTCTCCACCATTTGACAAGTGCTTTAACTCCTCTAAGCGCTTATTTACTGAGGTCAGTGCTGAGCACATAGTAGGTAACACATAAATATTTGTGGAATGAATAAGTGAAAGTCAATTGTCACTATTTTTGGCTCAAAAAATCTGGAATCTTGATAGGATGAAAATACCACAAATTCATCTCAATGTCACTTGTATGTCCTCTAAGGAGAGAATATGACATTCTATGGCTTCTGTACATTCCTCTCAAGCAGGGATGGCAACCCTTTTAGAACTTTCAATGATACAAACACCCTGCTGTGGCACACGTGCCACACGTTTGCCACCACTGCCCTAAACCCTTTAGAATATAATGATGGGGCCAGGCATGGGTGCACTCTTGTAATACCAGCACTCCAGGAGGCTGAGGCACGAGGATCCAGCTCAGCCTGGACAACCTACAGAAACCCTTTTTCAAAACAAAAAGTAAAAAAAGGCTCTGGGATGCACTTCAAGAACATACTCTTAAGTGAAATAAATCAGACACACAAGAGTAAATATCACACTATTTCTCTGGTAGGAGAAACTGAAATTGTAAATAAGAAATAAAATGTACAATAGATATTGTGAAATAGAAAGAAAATGTTCAAAGTAAAGGGGAACTAAGGAAGAGGGAGAGGGAAAAGAAGGAAGGGAAAAGGAAAAGAAAGAAAAAGAGAAAAGATGGAAAAATGGAAACAAAACTGTCATAAATGAGGAGGGGAAGAGGCATTAAAGGGAGGGGAGGAAAAGGGTAAAAAAGGAAATCAAGATATATCACATGCAGCCTTGAAAGCACAAGGACCTGAGTCAGGTACAAAATCCCTATGATGAACGTGATCATTATGTATAATCCGAGATGTACCGATAAAATTTACTAATTTCAAAAAAAGGCTCTGAGGATGTAGCTAGCTCATTATGAAGGCACTGGTTTCAACCACCAGTACAAAAATATACTTTTAAAATAAATATGTATTTATTATATATATATATATATATATATATATATATATATATATGGGTTTTGTTTGTATCACCGCTTGGGATAATAAGGACTGTGCGTTTAAATTCTCAGTGGAAAGTAGAAGGACTCCATTTGTTTTGTTGGTTAAAATATCCACATGCCCTTGGGGAAATCATTCTGTTTCATACACTCAGGTCACTGAGAAGGCTCACACCACCAGGGCAATGCACTTCTTTCTTTGCCTTCAGGAAGTTACCATGAAAACAAAACAAAACAAAAAATTGAAGCTGATATGAACCAAATGAAAATTATGAGATACCTTTTAATTTTCTATGACCCTATACTTTGGGCACACTACACATTGCTAAATGCACACATCTCTAGTGGCACTGTTTGGACCATCCGAAAAGAAAAAATAATAATAATAATTAACAAACCAATGTTCTGAATTTCTGGCCAGTGGTATTACCTCCCTTTCAGTATGATTCAATTTGGCTTTGAAAAGTTAAGGCAAAATGATCATAAAGTACCAAAATGCTGAGAGAGGACTAAAAAATTCAGTTGTATTCCCAAATATAAATATAAATACCAAACAGACATCAAAAAACCAAGAGACTTTTTCAGAAGCCTGCCACAATAAGTTAAAGCCAGAGATGATGATGTAATATATATTTTTAATGTTGTGCTTATATATAAATCTTTAAAAAGACTTTGAAATATTAAGATTTTCCATAGTAATACAATAAAACATGATAAGAACTGATTGCAGGTAGTTTTAACAATGAAAAATTAATATTACAAGTTTATATATTTATTCAAAAGAAATAATAATCTCTAAATACTGTTTTAAGACTTTTTTGGTGTGTGCCAGAGATTGAACTCAGGGCCTGTGCTTGCAAGGCAAGCACTCTAACCGCTGAGCTAAATCCCCAGCCTAAATACTGTTTTATACTTATTTTTGTCATAGATATGCATGGTGAAATTTTAGAGGACATGCTTCCTTTTTTTCATCTGGAAAACTGAACAGAATTATATGTAGTAATGTCAAGAATGGTTCAATCATTTCCCTCGAGATATATGGTGGCCATAAAAAACATCCCGGGTGCAAAGATGATGTCATATAGAGCACTAATTAACACACCTACGGGATAATGTATATTCTGTGGTCTTTAAATTTTTATTAAGGTCACTCCAAAGTGCGGCTTAGAACTAATGACAATGAAGATGTTGGGCTCAAACATCTACCTGTGGGAATGACAAATAGTGGTAGGGCACTTGTAGTAAATGATAGGATTTCCTTTAGGACTTTGTCACCAAAACTCATCATCCCTAAGAAAAGAGCCCTCCAAGGGACTGAGACCTCAAGGAGTCACAGCAGCTTCCAGAGGAAGGAATAGAAAGAGGGCACCCAGAGAGAAAGAAGGGCTGGGCACAGGCGTAGAGGCGACACAGCTCATCCCACCAGCACCTCCAAACAGCAGGGAAACTGGTGGGAGAGGGGCCAGCACAGAGACAGTGAGTAAAAGTGGTCGTGTTGCAGAGGGATCCTGGGGGGATGCTGGGGGGAAGCAGAGTGTGGGAGACAGAGTGGTGGCTGAGTCTTGCTCCACCACTGCCCCTCATTTCTGCACCCTTGTGTCAGGGGCAGCCCTGCACCTAGCCCTGGACAGTACCCAGCCATCACACCAGGCTGTGGCCAGGTGTGTTGGGTGTCACTCCCAAGCCGAAATTAACCAGAGAGGGCCCTGAACAATCTGCAATTTCTTCCCCTTCCCCTCTCTCTCCCTCCTTCCCTATCCCTATCTCTTCCCCATTTTATCCCTCCCCTATCCTTACGCCTATTCCCATCTCTGCCTCTACCGATGTCCCTATCTGTATCTTGATTCCCATTCTATCTATTTTTATATCTCCAGTTCCAGCTCCAGCTCCACCTCAACCTTCATCTGTTTGCTCTGAAGACCAGCAGAGCCACCAGTCAAAAGGGCAAGACTGTGAATACCGAGTAAGCACATGAGGGAAAGTTGTCTTGAGTTGCTGCAGCCACAGTGGAATTTGCATGAACAACAAACAAACTTCTGTTAGGTTAAGCAACCAAGATTTGTATCCACTCTAACTACTCCTTCCTAACTAAAACAGAGAGACCCTCGAGCACTGAAAGTGGGATTAACATGGTTAGATAGGCTTATTAGGAAAACTTGTTGGGGCTGACTCAGCGCAACTGACTAATGCTGGAGAACTACAACCTTTACACTTACCAGCACTTGCAATGGACCAGTCCTTTACATGAATGGATTCTTTTCATTTGATCCTTATAACCCTTTGAGGTGGATGTTACTGTTATTATTCTCGTAACCATGCACAGATACAGAGATCGTGGCCATGCTGTGATTCAAACACCATCTGAGACATTCGAGAGATCAAACCCTTAGCACTTCCATGCGATGGAGTACTTGGTTTCCTGTCACACTCAGCTGTTACTGATATCTTGGAATGTCTTTGAGGACAAGTTTGTCAGTGAGTAGACAGATTAACCTCTCCTTGAACATAAATACAAATATAGCATCACACACACAGATCCCCCACCCCACAACACACACACACACACACACACACACACACACACACACACTACTTCCAAGTGGTTTTCTAGCTACTTACACTGAAGCCACTCTAGGCAACTGGCATGGTAGGTACTTTCCTTCATTAGGACTAATGTAGGGATTAGAGTTAAATTAGACAGAGGACCAAGCAGGAAGGAAAATGGGAGTGAGTCCTGTGGGCCACATTAATGCACCCACTGAGGACTCACTGCTGTCAAGCGTGCTAGCCAATCCCTGATCTTTTCACTGGCATATACTAGGGGACATCTGTGAAGATGGCCGACTGGATCTGTTGTCTCTTCACTGTGTGACTTGAAACAGCTACTCTAATCTGCAGTCTCCGCATCCCCTGTGGCTCACTGGTCCACCGCATGTGAGTAGACAGTCCCCTTCCCACTCCTGTGTTCTGTGTCCCATCCAAGGACCCCTCCTCCCACTCTGCTCACTGTATGTTGGGTGGGTCTCCTATTTATCCATGAGTTCCAAAAAGACATGAGGGTCACAATTTCACTAGTACCCTCCCCACCCTCCATCATTGAGCCCCCGCAACCCTTGTTCTCTTTATTAAACATAGGAATGACATAGGAACTCTAATAGGCCCTTCTAACCCCTGGAAGTTCTAATTCAGTAGGCCTGATGGTTAATTTTATGTGACTTCTTAGCCTCCATAATCATGTGAGCCAATTTCTCATACTACATCTCCATTTATACATAAATCTCCAGAGAACCCTAATACAGCAGGTCTAAGGTGAAATCTACAAATCAGTTTTTGTAAGATGAAACTCAGACAACTGGGATGGAAGTAGATTATTCTCTGTGGCATAAATGACTGTTAGATAACTATGTTGGTTCCTAATGACATAATCTGTATACCTGACCTCAGGAAGCCTACAATCTATTAGAAATACAGACATGAGAACCAATATGTTACAACACAGGAACAGTCAGTAGCTTTTAAATGTACCAACCCACCCTATCACAAGTAATGCTATTGTCACCTAGAATCTAATTATAAAAACACATCATTGTTCCCATTTAGCTAACATTGTGGCCGGAGACATGATCTTTGGGTCATAAAGAACTAAATTCCATCTTAGCTCTGTTGTCTCTTCACTGTGTGACTTGAAATAGCTACTCTAATCTGCAATGTCCCCACAAAGTCAGCCTCTATATTTCTGACCTGACCTACATATCAAGATACCATATTCTAGTTGTATTCCTTAGAACCCCATGGTTTGACTGCTCTACCTAATGCAAACTCCCTATGTGCATGATGTTTATCAAGGTCCCTTTTCTCTGGGAAGAAAGAAAAGTTGAATTTGATAAACTCAATAAACAATACACCACAAAGGAATGAGGAAGGATGAAGACTGAAGGTTGTCAAGGAGTTGCAAAGCCCCATAGCTGATGGCCCATTGGTGACAACATAAGAAAAAGAAAAGACATTTGATCCATGTCTTTGCCCTTAAACTTCAATTCTCTTCTGACAACCACAAATCTAACTCACATTAAGTGGTTCCTCCTCTGGGTAGCATTCTCTTATCCCACTCATTTCCTAGACTAAGTTCCTGAGTTTCCACAGGACTTGGTGTATACCCCCACTCATACTGAACACTCTTCCTTTAATGTTTGCTTATTTGTCTGGTGTTTGAGTTTATTGCAGGCAGGGACTATGTCTGTGTTATTACAAGTTCTCAACTGAGATTTCTGGTTTGAGCCAATGAATTTCCAGCTTTTAAGGTTAGACCAGAACCCTTCCATGGAGCTTACTTGATGGAATCTGAGCAGTGTAGTAGATGTTGACATATCCCACAGTGAAGTTCACAGTTTTAAGGGGTCTGCATAGAGGTACCCAGCTAATAAAAACAGACATGAAATTGGGTGAGACTTACTCCAAGGTCATGACTTTCCCCCAATCTCTGTTCCAGGCAGATGTGTCTTATCCAGAGCTTTGAGAAGTCTTCGATGGCCCAATTTTAGACAAGCATTATTTAACTACCCAATTCAGAAGATGTTCCTTAGCATGTAGAAAGGAAAGCAAGTACCGTGTAAATAACCTAGATTTAGGCAAAAACTAAGTGAATGTGATCAGCAGGAGCTCACTGGTCTTCTTGAACCACATTCTTCATTCCCATAAATCACCCATAAACATCATTTATTAGATGATGTTTATGGGTGCTCCTGTTCAAACCATACTCCTGTACAAACCATGCTCCTGTTCAAACAGGAGTTTCTGGAAGCTCCTGTTCAAACCATGGTAGCATCTTAATAAAGTGTTCTCCTTTCCTACTGTTATGGCTGTGTCTAGATGTCCCCCTAAAGCCTCATACAGTCATAGATAGGGCTTTTTCAAAGGTGGATGGATCTAGAGTGTGTGATTACTAAGTTAGTCCACTGACTGGTTTGGCATAGTTCTGTTGGGAACGAGGATGTGATGCTAGGATTAATGGTGCTGGGATTACAGGTGGGAGCACTACCCACCCTAAGAGCAGGTAGCCTGGATAAAATATAAAGGACAGAAAGAGGCTTGTTGATCTCTTGCTTGCCTTGCTGCCTTCTGCCCACCATGAACTGTTTCTCTTCTGCAACATCCCTCTGCCATGCCACCCTGCCTTGCAGCCAGCTAACTATGGACTGAAACCTCTTTGAACTATAAATCAAATAAGCCTTTTCCCTTTTTAATCTGAGTGTTGAGTATTTTGTCTCAGCAACAAGAAAAGTAACTAAGACACCTACTTCCCTGGTCTGTTCCAAAGAATAGCTGCCCTCAACATGCCAGTGACCACTTGATTTTTCAGAAATTCTCATTTAGATTCCATCTATCCATTCATCCATCCATCCAGTGCATAGGACCTTCTTTCTACTCTCATTTTACTATTCACTCTCAGTTACAACCTTTGAGAGTTCCCATTAAAAGTAAAGACTTAGCTTTATATCCCTCTCCTACATTCCCCATCTCCATCTCTATCATTGTCCTTTAGAAATATCCCTCCTAGAAATGCCATTCTGTTTGCCTGGTGCCTCCACCTGTCCATAAAAACATTTGGTCAGCCCTCTGGGCCTCCAGATTGAGGTCACCTCACTTTAGTAGGAGAGAGTCTGTAAGAAGCATTCTGTGGCTTTAGGGAAGCCATGTGATCACAAAGGAGTGTGAGTCCACACTTGGAAGCTTAGAAACTCCTCCTCTTCCATATGAGTAAGGACAGAGAACACTGTAGAGAGGAAGAGACTGGCAACAGCACCAAGGAGGGGACTGGAGCCAAGAAGATACTTAGGATTTCATATTAGGCCCCTTGCCCAAGCGCCTGATGGATCTGAAATTGTGCACATAAAGCAAGAACTTGGCACAGGATGCGAGGTGATGAGTGTGCACGATGCCATGGTTGTCAAAAGGAGCTGATGGGAAGAGTTTCAAGTCATAGATCTAGACGATGTTTGGATGAGTCTCATGGAGCCAGAGAGTGTCCCAGCCGAGGACTGCAGTGGTTTTGTTGCAGAGAGTAAATAAATGTGCTGCCAACATTGTACTGAGAAAGAGAAAAAGATCCATTTAAAAGAAAAGCACTTAGAAGCATTGGCTAGACCAGGGTTCTAGGGCTTACAGGAGCTGATAAGTACTCAATGAGTCAAGACTCATTTTCAACTTCCCCTATCTTGCAACATCTGGGCAAATAAGAATGGCAAAGATGGGAAGGAGAGGAGAGAAATACCTTATATGTGGAGGCAAGGAACTCTGTAAGACTCTTTTCTGGATTATTGCAATGTATTTTCAAGACAGATACATCAGTTAAGGTGACTAGGTGCATGAGGACGGGACTGTTAGAAGAGTGAGACGCTGACCCCCTAATGCAAAAGTGAAGGGGCACCCTGCATTTGCATAACTTGGATTCACTCTCTTTACCCCACTTTCAGTCCTATCAGGTACTGCCTTTACTTAAAATTTTTCAATTTTGTTCACAGTGGCTTTTGTGAGTTACTTTTATATTTTATTAAATGCTGCATTAAAATGTTATTGATCTTAAGGGTTGAGTTTTGGAGCATCCCTTAAATTTTCACTTGAATTGAGTACTCCATTCACTTCACCCTAATCCTGCCCCTGGGGCCCACTTGCAAATCAGAAAAGTAAGGCTCAGATAACATTTTGTACTTTGCCCAAGGTCATATGTCGAGTTAACACAGAGATTTAAAACTAGAACACTTGACGCCCAAGCTTTGTTCTCTCTATCCTATCTGCTGCTCTCTGTTGAAAAAGTTTATCTCTTTCCACATGAGCAAGTGACAGTGCCAGTTAGCATGATGATATTCTAAGGAGGGACACCCCTAAAGAAGACAAAATTGGGAGAAAGTAGAAGATACATTGCTAAATCTTTTCAATGAAAAAGCTCAAAAGTTATAACCAAGAGCAAATGTTAAAATAGGGAAGGAAATAAAATCCAGTGTGCTATACAGACAGATGAAGACTATATTGCATTAAGTGAGAATTTCAAAATACCACTCAGTCATTGGCCTCTTTATCTTAAGAGACTCAGAGGAGTGAGAAAGAAAAACACTTTACTTGGGATGCTGCTGTGGTATGAATGGGAACTCCTCGAGACAACATCTAACAAATGATGTGCAAGGGTGATAAATGAGAACTAAGTAAGTGATTAAAATAAATCCAAAGACCAATGAGCTCCTGTGGATGATATTAACTATAGTCTCCCAGAGCAAGGGCATTCTCTGCCTTAGTGGGAAACAGACCTTGGGGAGAGACTGAGCCTGACTGACTGCAAATGTAAGAGTCAGATCAGCATTTGCATGTCGGACACCAACTTTTGCTAATTCAACTAGTTTTTTTTTTTTTTTAAATAGTTTCTATTTCTTTCATTGGCCATTAACTCAATGAAAGCAGATATTATGCCAGCTTTGCTTAGTCTGTTAACTCTTGTGCAAAGTGAATACTTGATACGTCTTTTTATTGAATAATGAATTTTGAATGGATATCAAAATTTATTTCCCAGAGAGAGGAATCCCCACTAGATATTTGTCATAGGCTACGAGGAGTTTCAGAGAAGCTCCTTCAATAAGTAGACATTATTGTGTTTCTGTTTTTCTGTTTTCTGCATTTTACATGACTATAATGAAATACTCAAGGCAGGATAACTTTATAAAAGAAAAGAGGTTTATTTAGTGCAAAGTATTAGATGGTGGAAACCCAAACAGCAGGTTCCCAAATGTGCTACAGCTTAGATCTAGAAAATGCCCCCAAACTCTTACGTGCTCAGAGGAGGTTTTTCGTAATGGGACTGAGTCATGGGGGCACCATGTTATGGGCGGATTAATTCACTGAGTCCTCAGCAGAATGCGCCGTCCGGTGACCGGGTTTGGCTGGAAGAGGTGGGTCACTGGGGGCGTGACCCAGAAGGGTACATCTCTCTCTTTGGCTCCTCCCTGCTCGCTCTGCTTCCTGCCACTATAACATGAACAGCTGTCCTTCACAGCAGGCCCTTCCACCCGGCCCTTCCTACACGGAAGTCAGTCGGCTATGTACTGAGTATGTGAGCCAAAACAACCCCCTCCTCCGTGAAGTTATAGATGTCTGTATTTCATACCAGTGACAAGAAAAATCACTAAGACAACATGGCGGATGGCAATGGTGCTGGCAGGAGGAGAGATCACACCTGAAAGCAGTAAGCTAGAGAGCGCATCAAGGGTCAGGCTCACTCTTACAACTACTTGCTTCCGAGAAATCTGCCTGAATTCCCTCAACTCCCTAAGAACCTCTCAGTAGGCCTTCTTAGAGCTACCCCACCTCCCAGCGTTGCCACACTGAGGACCAAGCCCGTAACATGAAATCCACAGGCTGCTTCTCACCCGGCCATCGCGAAGGGGCTGCTGCTGCGCTGCCGAGTGTGGGGCATCTGCTTACACTCTGCTCAGAACGCTCAAGGGTTCCCCGGTCCCGCTCCTTCCGTCTCCATCTGCTCAGCTTCAGGGTTACCTCCTAAGAGAGACTTTCTCTGACCAGCTAGTTCTTCCTATTAATTGATAGTTTTAGTTTCATTTAGCCCCTTCTCTGCACTATCCTCTATCCCAATTCATTTTTATAGTATTTCCTCTATGAAAAAAACTCATTCCTGTATTTGCATTCCGGCTTATCTTGTGATTCACCCATAGAGTCTAACATCTTTGAAGATGCAGACAACACTGGTTTTATTCAGAACTGGAAAGACACTGACTTTAGAACCACGTAGCAAACATTTGTGGGATGATTAAATGAACCAAGAGATGAATGAAAACCCTGCACGTTACTGGTTTGACTTGGAAGAAAACAGGGAGCCCTGTATGAATAGCATAGACAAATTTCTAAAACATTTTGAGGTAACAGAAAGAAGGGACAGAATGCATACAATGATCCAACTTATTTTTGTTTTTTAGTTAAATGGTATGTTTATATAGGTGGACAGAATCACTCTGCTGAGTTGATCTAAAGAAAGGTTTAGAGGAAGTGATACGTTATTTAAAATTCTTGTTTTATGGAAACTTCCTTTTTAAAACTTGAATCATAATGAACAAGTGGCTCTTTACAATTCAAGGAAGAGAGTATGTCTAGTCACAGTACATGTCTAGTCACAGGGAAGAGAATATGGCTAGGCACAATAATGTACTGACTGTGATGAAGAACACAGATATAAATCCAATTTCTCCATTTAAAGAGTCTAGCAGAGTGCCGGGCACATGGAGATAGATACTCAGTGTTCATTGGTTTCAGGAACAAGATAAGCTAATCTCAGATAAAGCAAATGATATAGCATCACTTTGGGAAGAAGTATAGCCTTGAAATATCGTACGGTGGGGTCTCTACATGAGATGAATTTGCATATTCAAACAATACGAAGTTTCTATGATAAAAATAAAGTCATTGTTGCAGATAAGTGGGAAGCAGATGAAGATTTAGATGCAGAAACTTTACTCTGGAAAGTCTCAGGATCCACGTGTGTCCAGGAGTGAAGGGAACAGGACTGGGTAGAGGGAGG
>PVJO010003990.1:97515-115363 GCA_004026905.1 Hystrix cristata
AAAAAAGTAGATGGAAATGCCTCTTTTCTGCCAGTTTATACTCTAGAGAGAAGACACAGAGCAGATAGATACAACTAACTGGATGAATGATGGATGAATGAATGGCTAGACAGCAAGATGAGTGGAGATGGAAGGGTGTGGATGGACAGATAGACTATACAGAGATGAATTAGTCTGAGATTGTAAAAAGTATAGAGAAGAAATCTGAGACAGGTAGAGCTGGGCAGTTGTGGAATTAGGCATTTTGTAAGAAACTGTGGACGACATCAGTGACAGGAGCAAGTCTTAAGCAGAGCCCTGAGGGAGGGTGATCAGCCATGTGCACACTGTGGGGAGACATGCTCTGCTAAGAGAACAGGGGCAAGAGCTAGCACACACTGAAAGCTTACCACCTGACAAAAACCCTGTGAGATGCCTGATACGCTTTATCTTGTTTAATCCTCCAACAGGTAATATTACTTCCCTTTGAGAAAACTGAGACCTAGAGAGATTAAGGGATCCATCCCCCCAGAAGATCACTCAGCAAGTAAGTGCAGAAGGCAGATTCAAACTCATGGAGACACTTCGAAGCCCGCCTCAGGGAGGGGGCAATAGCAGTCCTGGGAAGCAGGACTGTTACTGACTGTAGGTTAGTGCCTATTTGGGCTCCGTGAAGCTGGTTCTGACTGGGCCACTTGGACACCCCACGAAGCCCCAGATAGGGGGGTGCCAGCTGTTGATCTAGCTAAGATTTTAATGCCCAAAACAGAAAGGTCCAAGCAAGCTCCTCACAGAGCACTGCCTTAGGCAAGTTCCGGTGTGTCCTATGTCACCATCCAACAGACAAACACAACACAAAAAAATTAAAAGAAGAGGACCCCGGGGCCCAGAGAGGTGACACGGCAGGAAGACGCATCCGGTGACAGATAGCCGGGCCACCATTGTTCTGAGGGAGGCCCACAGCTGGCTCCATGCCCTGGACCCCTTGATGGAATTATTGGCCTCTCTGGCCCCTGTCCCTGAAGCATCCTCCCCAGCTCCCTGGGCCACCTCGCCCACAGGATGCAGCTTCCACGCAGAGAGACAGATGGATTTGACTGGGGACAATTCGGACCTCACCCAAATGCCTCACATTCGCCTTTTCTCACACACAGTGAGCAAATTCTGCACCAAAATACCGTTTGGTTTTCTGACGGACCCTTCCTGAGCCGAGGGAAGTCAAAAGAGAGGCTAAAGAAGGCCCCTGCTGTGTGCTCTTTCATCCACGTTACATCCCACGATGGCCTCATTTCTCACCAGAGTCTCATGAGGCACATATGGATTTTCCTTTTGCCAAAGAAGAAATGAGGGCAAAGAGAAGGTGGCCATAGTTCAAGGCCACTGGCCTTGGTGTTGACTCGTAGATGTACGTCCAAAATGGGATGCTGGGATCTGGGCAAGGCTTTCCCACAGGTACTTAGATCAACAAAGTCTGAGGGTTTAGAGTCCATGTATTTAAATCTACATGTATTTAACCCATTGTAGACAAAGAATATTCAGAAAAAAATATTGCGTTTGTTCTACTCTTTTTCATTCTTTGCTTAACAATACAGTATAACAAGTGTTTACAAGCATTTATGTTTTCTGGAATATTATAAGTAATCCGGAGATATACAGATATAGGATGATAAGCAATCTAGATGGAGAGGTTACATGCAAATACAATACCATTTCATATTAAGGACTAGAGTAGCCTTGGATTTGGGGACAGCTGGTGTCCTGGAACCAATGCCCCACGGACACTGAAGAACGACTACATTTACTGAGCATTTTTAGTCTTTCAGGAGGTGAACTGGGCGCAGAGATTACAGAAAGTTAGGTCAGAGACTGAAACCTTATCTCAAGGAATCTGTGATTTAAAGGGAGCTTTCAGTCCTGGCTGATTTGTACTTTTCCCTGTGATGCTGTCTATCCCTGTCACACAGCCCAGGCCCACTCCTAGGTGCTGCTGCAGGGACCTGCTGGCTCCTAAGGAGTGTGCGGAAGCCGCCCACCAGATGCTCTTAGGAGCTGGAGCTGAAGACAGCCCCACCTCGGCTTTCTTATAATGGCTCGCTTTCACTTTTATCCATCTCCACTCTGTTGGCCCCGTGCTGATGAGGGTTGTTTTCACACAAGGATTGACATTCTGGGCCTTTTCTATCCTCAGCCGTTGACAATATCCTAAGGTGACACCTTCAAACGATGCAGGCTATTAAGACATTCTTACAACCTCTCTCTTTATTATCTTGAATTCCTTCTTCATTTTTCAAAAATCTTAGATACCTTAACTATTCCTAAACAAATCCATGGGGCCCAACAGAGCTGAGTTGGGGGATTCTAGGGAGAAGCCTCCTTGGGGTTGAATCAAATTAGTGGGAGATGCAAATCCCCTCCTATCAGACAGGGGCCTCTGGCTCCTGACTTCTTATTAAATTGCCTCAGATTCCTCCTTGATATTTCCTTTTACTTCCTACATTTTGAAAGCATCCAAATCACCCATCACTAATCTCCATTTTACTTCTTCCACTTTGAATTCTTTAATCCTTTTTTTAAAGTCTCTTATCTGACTCAGCAATCTTTAAAATATTTTGAAAATGTTTTTCTCCTCCTGGAAAGTAGCCATCAAGTATAACTGCACAGCCTTATGTTAATTAAGCATCTAATCTGCCATTTCCCAAGTGGTCCCTGATAATAGTTTTGCAGAAAAAGTAAATTCAAGATATCTCTTCCAGAAGACTTTGGTTGGCTTTTTTCTTTGGCCTTTTCCCGGAAATTTATTCTCTGGGGTCTTCTATCTCAGCATGTATAATATACCTAATGCAAACCCAAGTCAAGCCAAAAAAAATTTTTTTTAAAGATTTGGATATTTTTTTACAAAAAATAACACAGGTTATTACGTACAGTATTTTTCTTTTCTTACTTTTAAATTATATCTCCCCCACCAAAGCTGAAATGTCTTCATATTCTTGGATCCCACCCTACTGTCCGCACAGATGTGTCTATGTCCAAATTTCATCCGTTTCCTGATCCAGCCAGATGTTTCCTGGTCACAATTATGACACTTGCCCAATGTCTTTTGGTGCATCCTTTGGCCAGGACGAAAGCTGTTTCCAGTTACCATGTTCTCACATGGAGTAAGCACCTTCCCACACGGCCTTCCTCAACCTTCTTTTCCTTTCTCACCATGGCTGCCAAGAGGGGCTCTGAGAAGCCTCAGCCCATTCCGCAGCAGGGAGCGTGTTCAACAGGGACCTCGAGAGCCAAACTCAGTCAACAGCACCCCAGAATCACCCTCATCCCCTGTGCCTACGTGTTACTTTCTCTTCTTTCTGCATGGAACATACTTTGGGTTCTGCATGATGAAACTTTTTCCAAACTTTATTAACATGGCAGATCAACAAAATGCCCTGTAAAAAATCTCTTATCCACCATATCATGTCAAAGACCACATTTCCTTTCATTTCTACAAGACATTAAAGCATCCTGCTTGACAACTCCTTTAAAATATGTGATCGGACCATTAAAGGTGGTGTTGCTTATCCTAGACAAAGGGGGAAAGGAGAGACGAGCAAAAGAATTACTGACAGACTCGCTCTTGGTTGGCTATGAATGTCACTATATTCCAGTACGAAGAACTCAAGCCCAGAACAGTCAGTAATTGTACTTACTTTCATAATTTCTTTGGGTCAGGTGGACAGTGTTAAGTACAGACTAGTATTCCTATTGATTTTAATCAGAGTAAAACATCTCTTTTCCCATGATGTACATGTGTCTCTATTTACCTTCCTCACATCCATGTACCTGTGGGCCACAGTATAAAGTTTAGCATGCTTTAGAATAAAACAAAGTGCTCAAAATTTCAAGCAAGCATTACTCAATGATAGGTTTCAAGTAAACAATAGCAAATACTAGCCAAACAGAAGAACTACAAATGGTATCAAACAGAGTAAACATTCCATTTGTGATTATTATTGGAAATGGATTAATAGGAAACACTCCAAACTGCACACTCTGAAACACAATTCAATGGGCTGGAGAAATAATGCTGAAATATATATGAACATAACTTATGATGTTGGTTGCTTTGCCAAGAAAAAGAAATACCAATTTGGGAGGATTTTTAAAGAATTACTGCTTACTTACTATGTTTCTTTCAGACCACTTCCCAAATTAGAATGAAGTAAGAGAGAAAGAAACCACTCAATTTTTCTTAGGTATCCACATTCCAGCCATCTTTTAGGGCCCTTCTCAATTTCACCATCTTCCTTGTGAGCCACAGCTCAAATGTCTCCATTCTTTCCATCAATTCCAGATGAACTTCTTGCCAGGAGACATGGTGCAGGGAAGTCTAGTCCAAGACACTATTGCTGTAGAACTATGTGACAGAGAAGTCTCCTGTAGTCATTTTGTGCCCTTCCTGTCTGTCCCCAGTCTGCTCTCCGTACAGCAGCTGGTGTGATCCTTCTAAAATAGAAACACAGTCATAGTACATAGCTCCCTTTCAACCCTTCCCTTGTTTCAATAGATAGAATAGACCCCAGACATTTTCCAAAGCTTGCCACATGCACTGTGATGTGCCCTGACACCTCCTCCATCCTGTCCTTGTCCCCTCTGCCTGTCCCATGACTGACACATTCCTTTCAAATGAATAAGTCATGTTCTTCCCCGCCTTAGAGCCGAATACACAGAAAAATTTCCCAGTTTTCTGTCAGTAGGTTTTAGTGTAATCTTCAAATCTACACTTTCAACCTCATCTCCAGGTGTTTATTTATGAACTCAGGTTGGAGAAGGGAGGACAGCAAATCTGTAAAGGTCCAGAGAGTAAATAATTTTGGTTTTGTGGGCCAGACAGTGCCTATTAAGACTACTTCACTGTGCGCACTGCAGCAAGAAAGAAACCACAGACAAAGCATAAATAATTAGACTCAACTGGGCACCAATAAAACTTTATTTACAAAAGCAGATTTGGAAAAAAGAAAAAACGAGATTTGGATGCTGGCTGCTGGCCACAGTTTACCAACCTTCTTCACTGGTATAAAGAAGTTGTTAAGCAGCAAGATACCTCGAAATCCCATCAGAAGCATTTGTTATAAGACAGTTGAATGGCCTACTAAAGGTGTGAAGATAATGCATTTTAAAAAGTTCCACAGATATGTCTGATGAGTGCTTATGAAATTAGAACTTTAAAATATTTTCTCGCATTCCACATTGAGAATTTGTGAGTGGCCCGTTTCTGGAATATTCAAACAGAAAGCTAATGACTGCTTGACTGAAATGATGTTTAGGAATTACTATTAAAGCTCATTAAAGAAAACAATGTCATGAGGTTTTGAACTTGAACTTGACATCAAAAATAACTGAATTCAATCTCAGCTTCACCACTGATCAGTTGTTTAATCCTCATAAAGTTTTTTAGTCTGTTCAGGATTTGTTTTGTTTACCTTTAAAATGGAGAGACTTGTATTTGGTTGGCATCATGATAGTTTGGATCATATTTATGAAGTAGGAAGGCCAAATTCTGACCCTATAACTCGTTCTTCATAAATTATGTTCTCTTTTGGTATTAGTGTTAGTATTAGCATTAGTGTTTACTCATCCTCTATCTAACTAGTCTGACCTCATATCAGAAAGTCCAAAATGTAGCCTGAGATATCTAAAACCACGTCCATCAAATAGGCTTACGCTTCCCTATCTAGTCTTGAGGGGCTTTGACAAACTAGGACCTTTGTCGACTCTCATATTTTCCTTGGTAGTTCCCATTCTCTTTTTTTTTTTTTTGGCGGGGGCTGGGGGGTTGAGACAGGATCACACTATGTAGTTAGGCTAGCCTTGAACTCATTATGTAGTCCAGGCAAGCCTCAAACTCGAGGTGATTCTCCTGCCTCAGCCTCCCAAGTGCTGGGATTACAGGCATATGCTGCGACACCCAACATCTTTACATTCACTGTGCAGGGCCTCACACAGTCACTGAAAGGGCCCTCATTTGTTCAGCTCACGGGAAGCTGGCATGGACCACTGAAACAGTTCTTGCAGAATGTTCTAGGTTTAGCCTCCCTGTCTAGATAACTGCCCCAGAGTCTCCCAGGCCATAAACAGACCTTTGACCAGACCACGAGGCTGAATGTTCACATTCTGTGCTTGTTTGGTGCTGAAGCTGTGTACCCCACGTCCTGTGGAATTCTGTCAACTCTTTAGACCATGTGAATCTCTGGACTGAAAGGTCACCTCTCCTGCTCCTGGGATATGCAGTCCCCCCATGGTCTGAGGCTGCCACCAGCCCACAAATTATACTACAAAATATTTTGTACTATTGGCCTGAGTACCAGACCTTATCAATGTCAGCTTCCTACATATACACATGGTATTTCTTAGTATTTCACCTTTGGAGGAAACAGGGCCCCAAATCGTTAGTTTCCAGAACCACAGATGGTGCAGATAAATCTCCAATCAATACGTATGCTGATAAGTTCTTGTCAGTGGGAATGGATCCTGGGAAGTGTTCACCAATTGATGTTATCACGCTAAGTAAACCACTAATAACCCCACTCCATGTGTCACTGCTGAGTTCCAGAGATGTGGCCCCCATGGCCTAGTACCTGCCCTGGGCCTGGGTGCTGTAAATTTCACACAGACCAGTGTTAAAATGTGGTAGGAGATAAAAGGCCTGGATTTGGGGCTCTTCTTTTCTGGCCCCATTATACATTGTGAGCCTTTGTCACAGGCAAAGCTTTCAGAGAATAGCAACTGAGAAAGGGTTTTACTTGGAAAGTGCCCATCGGGAGCAATGTGCTGAGTCACCCAGCAGTCTGCTGATTCATCAGGACAGCTTGGGAGCCACCCTGTCAAAGGGCCAGCTCTCACTGAAGTTCCATCCTCCAAGGTAATTATAGCTGATTTTTATGTTCCTCTCTTAGAAAGAAAAGTTGAAGTCCATTTAATGTAAGGAGGCTGTATCTCCAGTCTTGGATTTTTAAAAAACACAATGATATGGGCTAATGTTGCATATAATAGAACATCTGAGTTTTCACAGGTTTTCCATCTTTTACATGGAGTAACTAATGATGTCTAAGGGATAAGCTTATTCACTTCATTTCTTGCAGAATTTTAGAACATTCTATCTATCTATCTATATCTATCTATAGCTATAGCTATATCTATATAGATATAGATATATCCCTATATAAAGCATTGCCTACAGTAACATTAACTGGTGGAAAGTAGCTGCCAACTAGTAGGATTTCAAATATTCAGCAAATGTTGTAGATTCTACCCATATGCATGTGCGAATTCTACAAATGTTCATTGAGTACATTTTTAGTATCAGATTCCCTACTGGTCAGAGCGAATGCAACAGTGATAAGGACGGGCATAGTACCAGGTTCGTGGAAAATGGAGGCTTGTGGGGAAAAGAAATGAAAGTCATAGAAATAACTAAATCCTTAAATAAGCATTGGCCTTGTACTAGGCAAGGTTCTTCAGAGAAACAGAACCAATGAGGGAGAGAGAGAGAAAAGAGAGAAAAAGAGGAAGAGAAGAGGAGAGAGGGGAGCAGGGGAGGGAAGGAGGGAAGGCAAGGGAAAGGAAGGGCAGGGCAGGGCGCAGAGAAGAGGGTTGATTTAAAGGAATTGTATCACGCAATTGTGGGACCGACAAATCTCAAATCTACAGAAGAGACCAGCAGGCTGCAAACACAGGGAAGAGTTAGTATTGTAGCTCAAGTCTGAATCCAGCCTGGAGGAAGAACTTCTTCTTCATTGGAATCTGATATTTTTTCCTCCAGGTGATCAGTTGACTGTATGAAGCCCATGACTATATAGAAGGTAATCTGTTCTACTCACAATCTACTGATTTAAATGTTAATCTCACCTGAAAAAATATCTTCAAGTGACATTTAGAATGATTTTTGCCCAAAAAATCTGGGTGCCATGGCCTAGCCAAGTTGACATGTGAAATCAGTCATCACAGGTTTATCACTATTAAGTATGGGGTATCATGGGAGTGTGCAAGGCGGGTCCTAAACTAATCTGAGAGTATGGTATACACACTTCTAAAGTGGCCCTCAATGAACTCGGACTCCTGATAGTGATACCTTTCTCCTCTTAAGTGTGGACTGGACTTAGTGACTTGTTTCAAATCAACAAAATAAGGCAAAGCCAATGGGATGTCATTCCTATGATTGGATTACAAGTGGTAAGGACTTCTATTTTGCTAATAGATCATCTTGTTTGTTTTACTGCCTCACATATATGGATAAAGCAAGCTTCCATGTAAAGCACCACAGAACAAGACTTTCAGTCCTCAGTCCCACAGCCCACGAAGCAGTGACTTCTGCTGTCTATCACCAGGGATCCTTCCCCAGTCACAGCTTCAGACGAGACTGCCGGCTCTCAACTGTCACCTCGATTGTGGCCTCATGAGCCATCACAGAGCAGAGGACCCCACTAAGCTGTACCCCAATTCCTATTCCAAAGAATCTGTGACATTGTAATGTGTGTTGTTTTAAGATGAGAAGTTTTGAGGCAATTTGTTACATAGCAATAATAATTCATACAATAAGCGATAGAAAATTCACTGATGATTAATATGTGTTATAAAGCTACATGTGAGAGATTGTGTCCACATCCAAAGAAGATGGCAGCAGGTGGAAAAACCTGGGATTTTGTCAGATTGTTTATGCCAAGAGCCACGAAGAGAGGAGCAAGTTTTCTGCTTCCTGCATAGGAGAGAAAACCAGGCAGATGAGTTTCTGCTCAAATTTCAGACACCAAGAAACATCCCTAGACTCTAAACCTCATAGGATTTGGAGCAGGGTCTAGATTTACTCGTCAGTGTATCCTGGGTTCCCAGCACATGGCAGGCACAATAAACACTTCCCGAAATGGACCAACCAACCAGTGAACACATGAATGAAAAAAATCTAAACTGACCGAGGCTGATTGTATGTATTAATACACTTATTCAGACCAGATGAAGATTTTCAAGAGGACCGATTACCCACTTGTGTGGAGACAGTCCCCCTGCTTCGGCGGGGGAAGAGTCTTGGCTGTGCTGAGGTCCTGAGCACAGTGGATGATGCCACAGCCCAAATCACAAGCGAGATGGGTGCTGACCCGGATCATCTGCGCAGAGTAACCGACTCAGCGCTTTGTATTAGCAGGAGCTGCAGCGGGTGGATGGGAGCTTCACCGGGACACAAAGGCCCTCGGCTGGGCAGGTCACCTGACAATGAGCGAGTCTAGCACCAGGGCTCCCCTGCTGACGTGCGACTCTGAGGCCCACAAAGGGACCTGGATGGGAATGGCCATCGCCGTGTGACCCGCATGCTTCTGGAATCTCCCACAGGCTCCATCCGCCTGAGGCGTCTGCATGAGACTGCCACTTACACACCAGCTCTGCGCTCCAGATTTCAGGGCCCTGATACAGCAGTGTCCTGTTAGGAATGCAGATTCTCAGGCCTTCCCTGCTCCGTATTGTCAGGAAACAGGGTTGGGCAGACAGGCAGCAATCTGGTTGAACAAGTCTTTAGGGGATTCTGATTCATGATCAAGATTCATTTGTTTAAGAGTGTCCTGCAATGGTCGAGATGGTAGATAGTGAGGAATTAAACAATGGAGGTAGCATTTAGAATGGAAATATAGACGTGAAATTAACATTTTTAAAATGAGAACTTGGTGGGTTTGACGACTGACTAAACGCACAAAGTAGGTATGAAGAAAGACTTCGAGACAAGTCAAGATTCTAGCTTAGCCATCTGGGTGAATGGATGTGGTATTGGCCAGGGCCTGAGACTAAGAAAAAGTCCTGGGAAAATCTAGATAGCAAGTCATCCTACCAGTAGAATTTTAGAAATGCAAAATAATTGCTATGGATTGAAGTGTGTCCTTCCAAAATTCATATGGTGAAATCTTAACCTCCAGTGTCACCGTACCTGGAGATAAGTCCTTTAGAAATGTATCAAGGTTAAATGAGGTTGTAATGGCCGATTTTCAATCTGACAGAACTGTGGCCTGAAAAGGAAGAGAAGGTGGGCACGGTGGTACACATCTATAATCTTAGGCCTCTGGAAGGCTGAGGCAGGAGGAGTACAAGTTCCACCCCAGCCTAGACAATTTAGCAATTCAGTGACACCCTAGCTCAAAAATAAAAAAAATTAAAAAATGGGCAGGGGATGTAGCTTAGTGTGAATGCCCCAGGTTCAATCTCCAGTAGTCCATTTCCCCCCCCCGGGAAAAAAAAAAGATAGAAAAAGACTTTTCTCTCTGTCCTCACCATATGAGCACCAGTGAGAAAGTGACCATCTTCAAGCCAGGCAGAGAGCTCACACACCTAGTGGTGCTGGCACCCTAATGTCAGACTTCTGGCTTCTAGGAGTATGTGAAAATAAATGTCACATTAAGCTCCTCACTCCACAGCATTTTGCTATGACAGTATAGCTAACCAGGACAATAATAGTTTCTTTTATTGAGTATTTATTATGTGCTAAATTCTACAAAACATATAATTTATAATACAGTCCTTATAACATTCTCTAAAATAAGCATAAAAATTATTCCCCCTTTAGAGAGATAAGGAGACTGAGACTTAGGTAAGTTAAACCACTCACCAAGTTTACACAGCTAATAAGCAGCAGAGTTAGTATGTTGTTTTTCTATTTGATTGTACACTGGACTCATTGGAAGCCTTAAAAATTATTAGTTCTTGGATCCAACTCCCAAGAGTTCTGATGTAAGTCAATGTGGGCTACAGGCTCAAGGAAAAATATTTAAAACAGAGAAGACTGAGATCTACTGTGTTAGAATCACCCAGAAAACATGTAAAGAAACAAATACCAGCCTCACCCCACACTAACTTAATCCAAGTGCTTTCACATGCAAGCATGGTTGTGAACCCCGAGGACAGACGGGTGAACCCAGAGCCAGCCAACGCCTCCTGCCAGACAGGTACTACTTAGGCGTCATGAGTTGTACATGCTGGGGGAATATTCAGATGGTGTTGTTGAGGGCACATCCCCTAATATCCAGATCTGCACAGCAGGCCAAAGCTGGAACTAGAGACACCACTTAAAATGTTTGACTTGAGGATGGAAGTGGAAACCATGATTTTGTGAGTGTTAAACCAGGTAACGAATGTAGAGGTAAAGAATTCCAAGGCACATGACTGACTTTAGTATGTTGAAAGATTTTGCTTCTCTGTGACAAAAAGTCCTCATGCCTCACCTGGGCATGATTGTAGCTAGGATCTTGCCTGATCCATGAAGATGAGTTCTGTGACCTTCATCCACACATAATGACTAGGACAGTGATGCTTGGTGAGATCAATCCATCCAAGAGCAAACGGTTAGCTCAGATCTTCTTGGCAGTTGCTACCCTTCATAAAACGCTGGAGATGTCATGTGGACCTTGTGGTTTAAAATCATTGATTCAATGGATGTTCCTTGAGAACATACTATTAAGTGAAATAAATCAGACTCTTACTAGTACACATTGAATTGTTTCTCTGATATGAGAAACCATACGTGTAAATAAGGACAAAGGGGTAGAATAGATATTATGTTTTAAAAAAAAAAGGGAGATAGTATTCAAAAGAGAGGAGAACTAGATAGGGAAAAGGAGATAAAGAAGAAGGTTAAAAGAAAAGTAAGATGAAAGGGGAAAAATGGTAAAGTGTAACTACACTTGTTGCAAATAGGGAGGGGTGGGTGAATGGAAGGGAGGGGAGGGGAAGGGGGAAGAGGGGGGAAAACCAAGATGTATCATGTACAGGTACAAAATAACCATGTTGATTATGATCATTATGTATACAGTGTACCATTACATGTTTTTGGTAAAAATAAAAATTAAAAAAAATAAAAAATAAATAAAATCATTGATTCAAGAGTCAAGCCAATTAAAGAGCACTATGTGGATATATCAGAAAAGAAACCTCTTGTCTAGACCAAAGCAAAATAATAATAATAATAATAATTCTCTGAGTGTAAGTGTTCCTAAACAAATATATCTCTGTGCCATGAGAATAACAAATGAAAGGGAGATGAGTCTGGAATCTGCATTTATTTTATTTCTTCTTTCACTCAGTTACTCTATTATCTAGAGTCTGACCATGACTTTAATTCTTCCTTAAGTGTGGAGCTTGGTAGGAGGCATGTGCTGCTTTTCATTCAGTTGTAGCTGTGAGATGTAATAACATCTAAGAAAGATGGCCCACAAAGGGAGTGACTTAGTGATGGTGGAAAAGCTGAGGAGGAGGAGGAGGAAGAGACATTGAGACAGAGATAATTTCATTTCTTATGCCAGAAATCAAGGATCTGCAAATGTGATATATCCTTTCAATTCTGTATCCTGTCTGACTGTCTGTCTATCTGTCTTCTACTGTTTTCTGGGAATGGGAAAATATACTCTATATTCTTTTCTAAATTTTCAAGAACTACATTTAAAATTCTAACCAAATTCCTCAGAAAATACTGTTAAAGACTGAGTTCAGGTGATGGGAAGACCAAACTGCTCAAGAAATGATTTCCACATAGTAATTATCTAGGTGAAAATGACTCTGGATTTTATTCTTGATCATGATCACATTTTGTTAAATGTCAAAACTTTCTTTTCTATCAAAATCAATAAACTAGCAAGAAAGTTTTGTAAGCCTGCCAGCCTTCGGGGGGCTTTTCTCAGATTGGCAAAAGAACTAAGATGAGGAAACCATTTATTTGATGAAATTGGAGGATCCCCAGATTCATAAATCAATTTTCAAATTGCTGGAAAAAATATTACTTTTTAAATGCTTCTAATTGTTATTCATTATTCTAGGCCATGAGACTTCATCAGAGTGGTTTATTGATGAGGCAGCCTTCAAAGAACATTATTCAGGCACATGGGAATGAAAAGCTCACACCCAAATAATAGATTGTAGGACAGAGTACCTGACTTGATATTATTTGCTTTGGCTAATTCAAGAAATAAAATAGTTGGTTTTTTTTTTTTTTTGCATGTTTTTATCCCTTGGGTTTCTTTTTTATTTCTTTTCAAGCAAAAAGAAAAAGAAAATTATGGCAAAAAAATTAAAGCAGATATATTACAGAGAAAATATGAAAGCAAGTGTGTTGGGAAACCAAGTTTGGTTTTTCTCCTAAAAGCTATCTCAGAGAGCCACTGTAAAATTTGGACCTCCAGCCTGATATCTATAACAGGATTTCTCAGAACATAACATGCTGGACAAGGAAAGTACCAAGCCTCCCTGGGAAGTACTTTGGTAAGTCCACCTGGATCATCCAGGAAACACCTGGAAATATCCCCAGTCCTGAAAGGAAAATTTATAGCTGTTTATCCCTGAGGGAATTTGAGAAATGGACTGTCTGTTTGATAAGCCTATGCCAAACAACTCACTTTGTGGACTGCTGATATGGGGGACGCACCATCAAGCATTCAGCTGTGTGCAGCACCTGAAGCTTGGACAGTTGATTCATTCATTCACAGACTCATTCATTCATTCATGACCTATTTTAAACACACTGACAGACCTCCCACAATGCACTTCAGCCACAGTCCAATTTCTCTCACTCTTTTAACACTAAGATGCCTCCAGAATCTTCCACACCCACACCTTCACCTCCTCCACATCCATCCTATCCATATGCTACCTCAACGGCTTTCACAAAGGTCAATGAAGACCTGCGTCTTGTCACACCCAACGCTCAACTACCTGAATCACTTATAGTTCGTGATTCAGCTTCATTTGACATAGCTGACTGCTCACTTCTTCCAAAAGCACCCCTGCTTTCAACAGTCTACCTACTCCTCTCAGGTATAACTGATATTATCCATGAATAAATGAAAAATGAATAGATTAAAGTGTATCCATTAAAAATTAATATAAAAAATATTAAGAGTATAAGATACATTGCCATAAATCCCCCTGTAAATACTCCCACTCTTGTAGCTGCCTTGATATCCTGAATAATTTCCAAACAGTTATGTTTCATGGTCATTTAGACTCAGAAGCAGAGCCAGAAGCCATACGGTGCCAGATCCAGTTTATGAGGTGGATGAGGACACACCACAGTGTCTTTATGAGCCTCCCCTTCCACTGCATAGCATTTGGTAGCAGCATTCGCCATATTTTGTTCATACCTAGTGAAGACACATGGAAGAGGACTTCCAGAACTGCTTCAGAAAGCAGCAAGAACAAAAGGATAAGTGTGTTTGAAAAGAGGAGGAGCATTTTGAGAGACATTAATTCCAATTTGTGTTTTACTGTAATAATTTTTTTTATTTAAACACTCTATGTTTGATCAGCCCTATAGCTCAACTCTGTGTTTGTGTGTGTGTGTGTTCCAGATTTTTCCTTCTACCAATTGCCTTGACTTCTGTACTTAGGAGTCTCGCACATAATGTGCGCCACAGAGGACCCTGCATTCGCCTCACCTCTGCAAACTATTTCCATGCCAAGTTCTCCCACTGAAATTAATGGCCATATCATCTACCCTGTTGCTCAGACCTCAACTCCTAGAAGTCGTTCCTGAGTCCCATTCTTCTTTTCCTTACCCAGTGGTGACTCTATGCCCAAATTATATCTGGAATCCAATCTTTTCAACATCCTCCCTTTCCCACCACCATCCTCACTCCTATATTACCTCCAATAGTAAAGTCTTCTCTTACCCTCTGTGTGCTTTCCATTGACTAGATATTTTTAAAGTGTGAATCACGATCTGTTACCCAGGACATTTCTCTAGTGACTTTACACAGCAATCAGAATCAATTTCAGCCTTAACTTGTCCTACTGTGATTCTGCCTTGTTGACCTCTGGCTTGTTTTCATTAGGAAAGCTGGTTCCTTAGATCAGTGCATCTTAAATGATACATTGGAATCAAATGAAAAGTTAAGTGTAAAATGCCTAGGACACAACCTGGACCAATGAAATCAGCATTTTTATGAAGCTGAACTAAGAGTATACATTTAAAGCTTGTCATATCTTGGAAATCCTATGGTATGCAGTCATAGTTGAGAACACATCACCTTGGGGAATACACATGAATTTCCCTTCCATCATCCAACTCTCAGAACACTTGCCATCTCTCCAGAAATTGTTTCTCATCACCTCACCTAAGGCCTGCCCCATCCCCCAACCATCTCATGGACTTACAATGCATTGATTGTGTAGTCAGATAGCATCTTTGCCACATAGTCAGGAAAAGGCATCATTTTCTGAGTATCCAAAGAAAGGGTTGCAATTCAGATTCCTCAAAAATGGTGACATCAAAGGAGAGACTGGAGGAGCAAGCAAAAGATGGGCAGGGAAAGGAGGGGCATAAAGGAAAGATGAGGTTTCCAAATAGGTGACTCCTCATTGTCCATTCAGTATCTGAAGATCTGAGAGTAGTAAAACCCTGGCATGTTCTAGGAACTGAAAATGATTCAACATGGCTGGGCATCCTGGTGGAAAACAATGTTAATAAGAAATAAGGCTGGAGAAAAGTAAGGGAACAGATTACGAGGTGCCTTACAACCCTTAAGGACCTTGTACGTTCTCCTGAGATCATCTGGGAAAGGGGGAGAGATGCATGGTCTGATTAGCATATTAGAAAACCCGTCTGGCTACAGTGTAGATGCAGGGATAAGGGGCAACAGGTGTCATCTTAGTCACCTTTCTAGAGTCAATGGTTTGCAAGAGAACAGATTTAACACAGGACATTTACAAGTTACAACATTTAGCCACAAGCCAAATGCAGGAAGAGTGCCATATGTCTATTTATGCACCGGAGACCCAAAAGATCCGATCAAGGGCTGAGAGCCCACAGCAATGTCCCATGTATGTTCGCGTCTGCACTAAATGGCTGAAGAAATCTTTACTAGACCCAGGATATGATGCTCCCAGCAGAAATGAAGACCAGAGCTCCCCTGAAGCAACAGCAGGCATCCCCGATGACAGCAAGGCCCCGAGGTCCTTCTGCGATGAGAACAGCTGAATCCCCCTCGGGAGAACCAGCCACAACAGAGCTTCTCCTGGGAAACAGCCGGCCACTATCTTCTGCTCCAGTTCTCCTTCATGTTGCATCAGCAACAATCCTCAGGTGGATCTTCTATGCCCGGAACCCACCAACTCACTCCAGCTGGGCATTCCTGCTCAAGTTGACCACATCAGTCCACCACAGGTGGGCAAGACTGGAGGCCCTGGAGACCAGTGACAAATTGTGGTAATCCACAAGAGAAAGAGAGATGTGTGATGCAATTTTTAAATGACCCCCCCAAAAAAGAATCATACCCCATTCCTATCTATTTGACAGATTATTCTGTGTAATTAATCTTGGAATACTGTATTAAGTGGTTGATGGTCCTTTAGAGTACCAGAAAAGGGCTCCGGGACCCTGGGTGGGTCACACAGCCTGTCACTGTGCTCTGCAAAGACCTCTTTTGACCCTGGCACGTGTGATGATGCTTTAGGTAGTAAATGACAAAAATCTCAAATTCCAAGGGGGTTAAGTAAAAAGGGGACTTTATATTTTCATAGGACCAAACTATGATTGTTGACTGTGACGTGTCAGCTTGACTCAAGCACGAACCAACTAGCAGACTAGGAAAGTTCTGTGTCTGATGGTGACTGACACACAGGTCAGCACACTGAGTGGAAGAGCCAGCCCAGAGGTAGATTGTTCCACCTAACAGACTTATAGCCAGATGGAGTAAGAAAAGAAAGAAGAAAATGTTCCGGTTTTCAAAGAGTCCCAGTTTTCTCCACTGCCTTTGGACATCAGTCTCTAGTCTCTTCCACTCCCATTGCCAACTCAATCCTGCGACTCTCCAGAGAGCTTCCAGGCCTTCCACTTTGGCCCGTGCTGCATCCTGATTCCTCTTGTCCCACAGTTTCCATCTTCCTGGGCTGAGTGGCTTCTGGGTCCTCCAGCTCTCCAGGGTGCAGATGGTCACTGTGGATCTTTCAACCTCTGACCCTATAAGCCTACCTAAAAAATGATCTTGCATAATTATATGTATTTTCTATTGATTCTGTTCCTCTAGAATAGTAACTAACATGCAAACTATGGGATGGGCAAAAAGAAATGAGACTCTGCAGAGGGCTTTACTTCTGCATTCTGGCTTTGCAGGTGGGCTTCACAATTGCGACCCCTCCATCTTCTTTCTTGCTGCCATCCCTATTCCTACTCTTTGTATTCCGCTGACCATATCTCCAGGAAGTTAACAGGAATGCCAAGGGCACTTGCGACCACTTGTCTTTGAACACGGGACATGCAGCTTGCAGTGCCCCTTCCTGCTCTGCCTGATTCCTGTCTATCAGACGCTTCCTGCTCCGGTGACCTCTCCCCTGCTCCACAGAGCATTCCCCCTCCTCTTCGCACCGGGGTGATGCCCTTCTTGGTACTCATACCCCACCACACTTTGTTAAAATCACAGGCATCTTAGTTTACTGTTCCCAATAGTCTACGACCTCCATTAGTCTTTTCGCATCTCTTTATACCAAGCAAGGTCTGCCAACAGTGGGGGCTTAGAAAGGCCACCCTTGCCCCTTACATATCTGCTCTATATGATATTTGAGCCAGGCTTTATTAATAAAGGAAACAGGCTACACTGTCACCACACGGACTATGAATAGTAATAATTCTAATGATTTCATGACAGTACACAAGGTGTGATCAAAATACATGATGAATATTTAATGTTTTCAAAAATTTACTACAGTAAAAGACACATTGCCACTAATCCTCCTCCTCAAAATATTCCCCTCACCTCAGACTCATCACTGTTCCTGCCCCTTTTTTTCTCTCTCTCTGTCTCTTTTCTTAGTATATGTTTGTACTACATAATAAATGTATTCATTGTGGGGAATTGGTACACATACATAG
>PVJO010003991.1:0-27500 GCA_004026905.1 Hystrix cristata
GATGCAAAAGCAACAAGCTATTGTTTAAACAGAGCTCTGGGCCAGTACATACCCCTCACACCTAGGAGGCAGAAGTAATGGCCCCGAACCACAGGAGTGTGGGGTTTTTATGGGGTAGGGAACAGGCGCGGGAAGGGGAGAGGGAAGGGGAGAGCGCGCGCGGGAAAGGAAGGTGTGGCGGCACATAATTGGTCCCCGCATTTATTCAAACTCGAGCAGCCCTTCCTGGCGGGCTTCTTCCTGGAACAAAGAACTTCCTGGCACAGGGTCATAAAAAGACAGACACACGTGACCACATCCTGGAGCTTTTGCAGACACAAGTGACCGCATAAAGAACTTCACATTCTGTACAAGTTTATCAGTGTGTTGTGCCTTTTCACACCTAGACCAGTGATGGCAAAACTTTTAGAGACCAAGTGCCCAAAGTGCAACCCAAAACCCACTTATTTATTGCAAAGTGCAAACACTGTAATTAAACCTGAACATTGAGGTTTTAGTTTACAAAAACAACTCATACGTTAATATCTTTTGTCTTAAAAACACAACATGCCTGCCACAGGTTTGCCATCACTGACCTAGACATAAAAAAGATAACCAGGGGTTGAGGATTTAGCTCAGTGGTATAACACCTGTCTAGCAACAAGCACAAGGTCCTGAGTTCAGTCCCCAGCACCAAAAAGAAAAAACAAAAAACTTGTAGCTAGACATGGTAGTGTAGGTCTGTAATCCTAGATCTCGAGAGGCTCAAGGCCAGCCTGAACTGCATGGTGAAACCCTGTCTTAAAAAAGAAAAAGATTAAAAAAAAGAAAGAAAGAAAAAGATTCTTGTTCACATACTAAATTCAAATTTCTCTTGACTAATTTTTTACAAAGAAATAAAATAGAGTGAACTACATCAACTGGAGTCAGAGTCTGAGCTCTTATTGTGGGAGCAGAATGTGAAGCTCTAATGCTGACAGCTACATACTCTGCCATTTAAAAGAAATGGTAGTGAGAAGAAAATGAAGCCACACTGCAGAAAGAAGGAGATAAGGGAGGAAAAAAAAAAAAAGAAAATATTGGTGGTATTCCAAATCCTGACTCCGTGTTTCTCTGAGACCCAGCTATAGTCCAGTTATCTCTATGCTTACAGAACTTTCCAGTTCTCCTTTTTGCCAAACGTAGTGTGAGTTGGATTTCTGTCATCTACTATCAAGACTCCTAAATAATACCAAAGACACCGTTTTAAGAGGACTTTAAGAAGTGACAACATTAGATTCAGACCATTTGTTGTAATTCAGACCATTTGCTGTGTACAGAAACATGCAGGCTAATTTAAAAGCTGTTAGAGTAATCTAGAAGAATCAAGAATGACCTGCACTAGGGAAGACGACACATGTAAGATGCTGATTCTCTTGACATGTCTGGGAGATAAAAAGACTAAGAGGTGGGCACAGTGGTGCACATCTGTAATCCTACCACTTGGGAGGTTGAGGCAGGAAGACTGGAGTGAGTTCAAGGCCAGCATTGGCTACATAGTGAGTTCAAGGTCACCCTGAACTACCTAATGAGACCCTGTCTCCAAAAAAAAAAAAAAAAAAGGACTAAGTAGTTGACTGGATGTGGGCAGAAAGGAGAGATTAAAAAATCAATCTAAATGTCAGGTATCTTAAGAAATTCCACAGAAAAACATTCCATAAGCAACTAAATATTGGATAGTCAATCTTCTAGAGAGAATACAGGCAAAAGATAAAGGATTGAGTATTATCAGCATAAAGATCAATGAAGTCACAGGAATAAAAGACATTACTGAGAAAGTGCAGAGTTAAAAACAGAAGAGAGAAAAAGAAAGCATAAGACACTTAACTAAGCAGAGGAACAGAAAACAATAAAGGAATCTAGTAATTCGAAGAGTCAGGAAGTAAACCAAGGTTCAAGTCATAAAAACTGTCAAAATTTAAAAAAAAAAACAGAACTGAAGTGATTGATATGATCAAATATTTGTAAAATAAAGTAAGCAACACTGAAAAGTATAAATTAACTACTAACAAGGGGCCGGAAAAATAAGGCAAGTTCTGGCAGAATAGCAAAGGACTGTAACAGACTGAAAAATGAGACAAGAAGTGGAGTTAGTAAATGTGGATAATTCTTTTTTGGAGACAAAGTTTCACTATGTATTCCTGACTGGCCTTGAACTCTCTATGTGGCTCGGGCTGGCCTCAAACTCACGGCAATCGCCCTGCCTCAGTCTCCTGAGTGCTGAGACTACAGGCATGAGCCCACCATGCCTGGTGGATAATTCTCTTTGAAAATTAAAAAAGAAATAATGAAGCCAAGGTACAATGAGGGAAAAGGTTTTAGTACAAATGTAATCATATTTAAATGCTGATTAGAGAAAAGGAGATAAAATAGAAAATATAAATAAATAGAAGGAAATAAGAGTGGTAACTAAATAAGAAGAAAGGAAGAGTTGGGATTCAGAACCTAAATGGAAGAAATAGTTATAAAAGGGAAAGATGTCTCTTCCCTGACACCACAGAACAGATACATCAGAATGCAGGCACACCGACAGATCTGGGAACAAATCTTTAATGAAAACAGGAGATGTTGAGAGTAAAGGGCAAAGGTAGCATGATCACAGGTTCTAGAAGAGTGGGAAAGTTCCAAAATAGCTGCAGGGAGAAGGGGGTTATCCATGGTAACTGCTGGGCAGCACTGAAGCTGAAGAGTGGCTTTTCCATCGTGGCTTTTTCACCAGCAGCTTTCAGTTTTCTCAAACAGCATCACTGATTCAATTTTGGATTTTCTCAGGTAAGCAGCGTGAAAGGGAGTCAAGGATACCGTAGAATGAATAAGGCAGTAGACCATGAAATCTAAGCTAGAATGACTCCAAACTTTGTAGGACAGTAACTGACAACCAAAGAGGGACAACAGACAGGAAGAAAATAGAGGAGTCAGAAGGAGACTGAAACATCAAGAAGCAACTCAGCAGAGAGACCAAGTCTCAAAATAAAAAAGGGCTGGGGATGTAGCTCAGAGTCAAAGCCCTGGGTTCAATCACCAGTATCACAAATAAATACCAGATACACTTGCAGCTAGTGTGACTGACTGAGAGAAGTAGACTTGCAAGTCAGCAAGTAGGATATGTGACTCTTCAGACATAGGAGGCAAAGTAATTTTTAGCGATAACAAAAGATTTACGGTAATACAAGTAAGAGGCTAAAGAGGAATCACCTCAAGACAGACCAGATTATCTGATGGGTTGCTCCCACAGGCACTGAGACCACCTAGAATGATGACAGAAACTGCAAGAGAGAAAAGAGCCAGCCACAGTAATACGTGGCTGTAATTCCAGCATGCTGCAAGGCTGAGGCAGGATTCCAAATTCAAGCCCACCCTGGGAAACTTAGTGACTTAGCGAGACCTTCTCCCAAAATAAAAAGTGCTGCAGATGTAGTTCATTGCAAATTGCCCCAAGTCTACTCCCCAATATCAGAGGGGGAAAGGTCTAAAGGCCAGGCACCAATCTTCTCTAAGTAAGTACAAATGGCCTAGAGATTACTATCAGTAAGAAAAACAGACAGATGGCATATGATTCAAAAGAAAAAGAGACTTCTTCCTTAGTATCAGATTTCCCTTTCCACCACCAATAACATAACCGGACAAAATACATGCAGCAACCATTTCCAGGCCTTTGAGCCAAATACCACCTGTTTTAAACCAAGAAAGGATTTTATATTTTAAAGAGATCTTTTAAAAGACAATGTAAGGGAGACAGACAACACAGTTCACAAGCCTAAATATTTACTACCTGACACTTTAGAAGAAAAAAGTTTGCCAACCCTTTTTCTAGATTTATGAAAGCTTGACATGTACAAGTGAAACTTGTTTAGATCCCGAATACAACAAATGCACTAGCCAGGCATGGTGGCACACACCTGCAATCCCAGCACTCAGGAGGCTGAGGCAGGGGGATTGCCAGGAGTTCGAGGCCTTCCTGGGCTACATAGTCAGTTTAAAACCAGCCTGTTTTGAAAGCGAGACTGTCTCAAAAGCAAAAATAAAACAAAACAAAAAAACACAACAAATCCACTATGCATTTTGCACAACTAGAAAAAATAGATTATGCACTGATTATTAAATGATATTAACCAATTACTGCTAAATTTGTAAAATTATGGTGGGGAGGTGGGTATGCTGGTGCAAGACTAATCCCAGCACTCTAGGAGGCTGAAGCAGAAGGCTTGAAAGTTAACCTAGCCTGGACAATTCAGTGATTTAGTGAGAAGTGATCTGAAAATGAAAAGCAAAAAGGGCAGGGGGTATAGCTCAACGCAAAATTACAGGACCACAAAAAATAAATAAATAATTAAACATTATGCTTTAGTAAAGAAATTACTTTTTAAAAAAGAAGATGTCAGTCCAAAAAAAATATGGCAAAATAGTTGATGGTTGTTGAAATTGAGTGATGGGTGCATGAAAGTTCTTACTACTCTTCTTTCCATCTATGCTTGGAAATATTCAAAATCAAAAGGTAACAGAAAAAGACAAACTTCAGTCGAGCATAGAGATGCACACCTTAATCCCAGTTTAGACAGGAGGATTGCAAATTCAAGACCAACCTCAGCAATTTAGCAGTTTAGCGAGACCCTCTCTCTCAAAATGCAAAATTAAAAATAAGATGTCTAGGGATGTAGCTCAGTGTGAAGGCCCTGGGTTCAACTCTCAGTAACGACAACAACAGCAGCAGCAACAACAAAGACAAACTTCTAGCTTCCAGCAGGTCTGATCACAGAATAACAAAATAAAGGGTGGGACACAAATACACAAAATTCCAAATAAGAAAATAACCAGTTATAAGTGAAACAAAGAATAAAACAATTAACAACTATACATTAATTGGAAAACCTATATGAAATAAATTTTTAGAAAAAATCATAGATTAAAAAAAATTAGTGAGGGCTAGGGATTTAGCTCAGTGATTAGAGTGCTTGCCTTGCAAGCATAAGGCCCTGAGTTCGATCCCTGGCACCACAAAAAAAAAAAAAAAAAATTAGTGACTAAAGAACTAGAAGGGGCTGGGGATTTAACTCAGTGGTAGAGTGCTTGCCTAGGAAGTGCAAGGCCCTAAGTTTGGTCCCCAGCACCGCATCCTCGTCAAAAAAAGAACTAGAGAACTTGAATAGAACAAGTATCACTAAAAGAACAAAGTAGTAATCATAAATTCAGCTGCAAAACAAAGACCCCTCCAGCCCAAAGGGTTTTAGCATACTTTCATGAAACACATAGTGCCTACCTTTTACCAACTGCTTCAGAATTAGAAAAAAATGAGAAAAAGTGCCTTAAAAAAAAAAAAAAAAAAACCAATACAGGGGCCTGGGTGTTATTCAGTGGTAGAGCACATGCACATGCTTAGCATGCTAGAAACCCTAGGTTCAATGCCCAGCACCAAAATAATATAATATTATTTAAATTCCTAAATCAAACAAAGACAATATAAGAAAATCACTAGGTCTATTTTACTTGTAAGTATAGACAGTACAAAATATTAAATAAAACATTAATTAACTAAAACCAGTAGTAGATTATAAAAAAAGTAACATAACATGGAGCAGGGGACATAACTCCATGGAAGAACACTTGCCTACTATGCAGAAGTCTCTGAGTTCAAACCCCAATACCAAAATAAATAAATAAATATATAAAATAATATATCATGAGAACAATATATTTGAGCTGGGGATGAGAACTGAGGCAGGAGGATTGCCAAGAGCTCAAGGCCAGCCTGGGCTATATATTGAGTTTAAAGACAGCCTGAACTACATAAGGAGACCCTATCTCAAAAAAAAAAAGAAAAGTAGCACATTTAAAATAAAAAGTACATTAAAATAGAGTTGGAGATTTAGCTCAGTGTAGAGCAAAATCCCTAGCAAGCACAAGCAAGGCCCTGAGTTTGATCTCTAGCAACCAAAAAATAAAAAAATAAAAAATAAAATAAAATAGTTAAGTATCTTTATATCTACCACCATAATGGAGAAAAATCCCTTGACCCAGCTTCTAGCTTAGAGGGAATACAAAGGCAAAAAATGTCCAAAAACACTGCAAGGATGCAATCAGCAAAACCAGCCTCTGGAGGCTGGGTGTGGTGGCCCGTAATGCCAGCACTCAGGAGGATCACCCCAAATTCAAGGCCAGCCTGGACTGTACAGGGAGTTCAAAGCCAGCCTGAACTACATAGCAAAAAAAAACAAAAAAACAAAAAAACAAACAAAAAAAGACTCCATACTAACCAGTGGAGATTTTAAACTGAAATTATCTTTTAAAGTTTTTTTCTAAAACTTAATTTGTGAAATGCCTGTGTAGAAGTCACTTAAAATGTTTATTTAAAAAAAAAATGGGGCTGGGGATTTAGCTCAGTGATTAGAGTGCTTGCCTTGCAAGCACAAGGGCCTGAGTTCGATCCCCAGCACCACAAAAAAAAAAAAAAAAATGTTTATTGAGTATATCTTCCCATTTCTTCTAATTCCACTGGTATGCTACCAATGATTTTTATCTACCTGTGTCATATACACATACAAATATATATACATATACATTCATTACATATATATACACACATATGTACATAAACACATATTCATAATAGATGTATCTACAACATCCACTCCCATAAGGGATTAGGTTTTCTTGTATAACCTTCCAACAACATTCTAAACATATGAAAAAAATGTATGCTTGTGTATGTGTACAAGTACAAACACAGATTTTTTTTTTTTTGTGGTGCCGGCGATTGAACTCAGGGCCTTGTGCTTGCAAGGCAAGCACTCTAATCACTGAGCTAAATCCCCAGCCCCAAACACAGATTTTAAAGAAAATCACACCTGTACACTAAAAAGTAGTGTTCCACACCTTCCCAAATATTTTGCCTAGAAAAAGAGTACTTAACCATTCTTTCATTCAAAAATAGTCCTTTATGTTTAAAAATAAATTTTGCTGCTAACACCAAGATGCCAAAAATAGAAAATACCAAAAAAGCATGCAAAAATAATTATACTCATAAACTTAACCATTCGAGAGATAAAATTTATGTCTATTTCCTTCTTTCCTTTCCTAATACAAATACATGGTAAAGATCAAATGGTATACGAATCAGAAGGCATCCTATGACTTCTTAACTTTTCAACACCTAACACTAGATGCTATGATTTCATAGACTGGTGACCTCAGAATTCTAGTTCAACCTGCTTCTATTACATGGTTGTCCTACCTTGCAGACCTAAAGTGACCCAGTTCCCAAAGAGATAGGTAAGAATTCCTGGAGGAAACTTAATAAACAAAGTTTCCATTTTGTTCTCAGTGAACATCAGCCTGTCTTAGAATACCTCCCACATAACAGAAAGGTACTTAGTGAGATGTGACTGAAAAACATGGTGAGTGTGTGTGTGAATCCCCTCTCAAAATACTTCCCCTTGATTGGAATACATCTATCCCACCATTCTTGCCACTTTCTGGAGCAATTCTGGAAGTCAGTCTTCTTCTGTGTCTTTAGTTGCACCGCTGTGGTTGCCTGGTGTCCTGAACTGAATGGAAACAATCAATGGTCATTTTTGACTTTAGGGACGAGCCACCAGGCCAGTGAAGAAGGTGTTATCCTATAAGGACACACCATGATGTTTTTACCAGCCTGCCTTTCCACCGCATGGCACTCAGCAGGAGCGCACCTTGCAAACACAGTAAAGAGGACTTGCAGAACTGCTTCAGAAAGTGCCAAGAACAAAGTGATGAGTGCATTCAAAGCGAGGGGGAGTATTCTGAGGGTGCTTAATGGCAATGTGTCTTTTACTGTAATAAATTTTTCAAGTTTAAACATTCTCCATGTGTAGTTTGATCACCCCTCTTAAAGTTTCTACTGTTAGGATCCCACTTCCCTCACACTCCTATGAACACCTCACCAACACAATCAAAGGGTAACAGAAAATGGTTACCAGAAGGGTGAAATTAAGTTACCAAATTCCTTGAGCATTCTTTCCTACTGCTATTTTTTGGGGGATCAATCACCTCAAAATAAAGAGTAAATATGGTTGCATGTTCAAAACATCACACAAAACAGCACGGGAAAATTCTCCTCTACTGCACGGATACCATTTCTTGAAATACCAAAATGAAGGAAATCTACAACCTTCTTTCAGGGACAAAAATTTTCGAATCTCAAAATGTCAATTGAATGTGTCAGTTTTTACTTTTCCCAGTATTTCAGCTTTTTTCTTTTCGTCCTCAGTCCCTTTAGGGATGCTGAGACGGGCCTCCTCACTTCAAGAAATCCTTGCGTTTTAAACCTAAGACAGCAAGGCAGGCTCCGGGTGGGAAGGCGGGCGCGGCGGCGCCCGGACCTTGAAACCTTCCCCCCACCCCAGCCAGCTGACAGCGCGCCCGCCCCGCGGGAACCGAGCCGGCACGGGCCTCGCTCCACACCGCATCAACGACGAAGGCCGCGTTCGCGAGAGGCGCGAAAAGGTAAGCTGGGGACGGGAAACTTGGCCACCGTAGGCCCCGCCGCCCGCACTTCCGGCCGCCCGTACCTGTTGAGGAGCAGCGAGGCGACGCTGAGGCAGAGTAACAGGAAGCAGAAGAGCGGGTACTGGCGGCAGACCTCGCGTCCCACGTCCAGTCGCAGCCGCCGCTTCAGCTTCTCCCCGGCCGTCCGCACCCGCGACAGCATCTCCGGCCGCGCAGCGGGGCCGACCCCGGCCGACCTCCCCACTTCGCGCCCCACCGCACGGCGGCGGACCCACATAGCCGCCCACCGCCGGACAGCCTCCGCCGCCGCCGCCGCCAGCCGCAGTCGCCCTCGGCCCCGCCCCGCGGGCCCCCGCGCGTGCGCGGCCACCGCCCCCGTCGGCCTCCTGAAAGCCTCAGCCCCCGCGGCGTCTTCCGCGCCCTGCAGCTCCGCCGCGCTGGGGCTCCCGTGGAGGACGCGACTCCAGCCGGCTCCAGCCGCTCTCGGAAGTCGAGCGGCTACCTAATGCGCGGTAGCCTCTTGGCCTGCGTGAGAGGGAAGGCTGTGTCGGAACACGGCAGAAAGGCGACCGCCCGGCGCTGCTGCGGGGCGCCCAGAGCTCGCGAGGCTCCCTGGGAACTGTAGTAGGCTACGAGAGTCCGGGAGAGAGGCCGTGGTCGCGTCCGCCGGCCCGTCACCCTGCTGCAGGTGGCTGCCGCTCCCGGACGGGAGCCGCGTCCAAGGGAGTGGTGGCAGGGACGTCTCAGAGCCCTCAGTCTGACGGGGGAAGCCCAGAGCCACGGGAGTGGCGGGTGAAACGGCCCGGGAAGGCCGCCCTACCCACCGCGCCGCCCCCGAGGAGGGCGTCTTACGCGTGCCTCACGTGCAAGGCGCAGCTCAGCCCACGGCGCCCCGGGTACCTTACCAAATCCGTGTTTGGACTAACCAGGTTGGCAGCCTAGGTTAACTCCCGTATTACAGTCTCATTTACTAATTCTAAATTTTAACTTCCATTTTCTTTGCAACGCTGAGAGATACAGGAAGACATTGCAATAATGGCTAAAATTTATTTAGTCGGCACGCTAAGCACTTTAACACAACTCCCCCCTCCCCCTTTGTAGGTACATACAGCCACATTGAGGCAGCGATCTTGGTTACTGAAACAAGGATTTGAAGCCTAACACCAGAGCCTGCACTTTCATACTGCTTGTCATTAGCTCTTCCCTAGGATCTTCCCTTCCAAAGTGAGGAAGACACGCTGAGAAAAGAATCTTTGAAAAAAACACCAAGATACATGGTTCCACGAATATTTTCCCATGTCGTTCCAAAAACATGGATCGTCAGTGATGTACTATTTTCCTTTTCAGACTGTACCATTCTGTATTCAGGTATCGCTAGCCATTTACGTTCATTACGTCCTCGACGGTAACTTTTGAGACAAGGTCTCACTATGTAGCTCAGGCTGGCCTCCAACTCACCGCAGTCTTCCTGCCTCAGCTGCGCAAGGGCTGTACCTTGCCGACCTCTTAATTTCTTTAGGATCAATTTAACTAGAATTATTGGGTCAAAGGGTGAGAATATTAACATCGTTGATACATACTGTAAAATTTCTTTGTAGACTGGTGGTACCAATTCCACAGTGGTATATAGAAGTGTACATTTCACTGATTCTCACTTAGCTTTTACTGTTTACAATAACACCACAAATACACTGTTCTATGTGATCAATTTTTAAAAACTCCAGGGTAACCTTGGAAAGCTTAAACTTTAAAAAGTTGAGCTACATGTGTAACATTAATTTTACTTATAAAAATTTTATTTACTTGGGGCTGGGGATTTAGCTCAGTGATTAGAGTGCTTGCCTTGCAAGCACAAGGCCCTGAGTTCGATCCCCGGCACCACAAAAAAAAAAAAAAATTTATTTACTTGTGCAGTTTTTATACAACTCCTTGAATTATCTAAAACTTAATTTTTTACATGAACCTGCTAGAGCTATACTAAAACGTAAAAGATAATGTATCATGTGCCTACTATGGACTTCAGTGCTTTACACTTGTTATTTTTTTTTCCTTTTTTGGGGGGGGGTCTGGTGCCAGGGATTGAACTCAGAGCCTTGTGCTTGCTAGACAAGCACTCTAAGTACTGAGCTAAATCCCTGGCCTTAGACTAGTTACTTTTTAACTTATCTGGTAAAGTGTGTTTTATTTATCCTGTTTAAAACGTTTGCTTCCTTAAAGGCTTATTGTGAAATTACTGTCCAACTTTTTACCAAGAGCCACTATATATATATATGTTCTGTTCAAATTACATCTTTACAACCTCATACTCAAAGACTTCTTCCTCCCATTTCTCAGCAAAAATAATTAGAATCAGCTGATTAGGCGATAAATTTCTATATTACGCCTGTAATGAGCACTTGGGAAGCTGAGGCAGGACTGCCACCTGTTGAAGGCCAGCCTGAGATACAGTGAGTTGAAGGCCGGCCTGAACTACATAGCAAGACCCTGTCTCAAAAAAAACAAAAAAAAACAAAAAAAAAAAAAAAAAAGGAAAGGAAAGGAAAATCTGTATTGCTCTTGATTAGAGAAAAACAAATTTCTGCCATAAGAAAAAAAAATTTTTTTCTGGTGGTGCCGGGGACTGACCCCAGGGCTTAGCACATGCTAAACAGGAGCGCTACTGCTGAGCTACACCCAAGCCCCCAAGAAAAACCTTTAAAATCCACATCTAAAGAAAGAATCCTGAGCTGGGCATTTAGCCTAGTGGTTAGAGTGCTCGCCTTGGAAGCTCAAGGCCCTGAGTTCGAGCCCCAGCCCCCCCAAAAAAAATAAAAAAGAAAGAATCCATTTGCTACAGACCTCACCTGAGAAAGCAAAATAACCTTTATTTCATTAAATGTTTTTCTCTTTAGCATTACAGTCTAGCATCCATTTTTACACTCACATACAGTGTTTGCAATTTTCTTCAAACCATTAAGTTTTGGACTTCCTAGAGGGAATATGGAATATTCACAACTAACTCTGGTTTTGGATCCACCTGCACCTCCTACTAACAAGTCATTGGTCAAGGTCAAATTGATGTGTCTTAGCCCCTGCATTCTCACTTCTAAAATAGTTACCTTTTTGATAAAGTTTGGGGGAAGATCAAATTGAGTGGAAAGTGCCTCAAACAACACTTAGCTTAAAAAATACACTTTGTGGGTTGGGAATTTAGCTCAGTGGTAGAGCACTTGCCCAGCAAGTGCAAGGCCCTGAATTTGATCCCCAGCACCAAAATAAAAAATAAACTGATTTAATAGGACAGAAAAACAGCTGAACCAAGTAGCTTTTAACAATCTAAAACAAAAATAACATTCTACATCAAAACTATTAGGATATCTTACAGAAAACTGACATCCTGAGAGGTGTGTTCCCTGCCCTGAAGTGCTAAAACCTGCATATAGTTCAGTACTGTAGCTGCTAACAACAACAAGTGGCTGGTGATACTTAAAAGATGGCTTGTCCAGACAGACACATGCTCTAAGTGTAAAATATACATCAGATTGTAGACTTAGCATGAAAACCAGGATATAAAAAAGCAGTTTTTAACAACTTGAGTATAAATTATTTTGAAAATGGGCTAAAAATAATTTTAATATAGCTAGAAAATTCAAAATTACTCATGTAGCTTACATTTCTATTAGTGCTGCTTTAGACTCTAGTCTGTTGAGAGCCAGAACAATTAAGTATACATTTTTGTAAATGCTACATTTATTGTGTGCCAGAGGTATGCTTACAAACTTTTTTTTTTAAATTAATGCAGGGGTTGGGGATTTAGCTCAGTGGTAGAACATTTGCCTAGCAAATACAAGGCCCTGAGTTCAATCCCTAGCACCCCCCGCAATATATGCATCCACCTGAAGGGCTCATAAATACCAAACTGCAACCCAGTAGTAATATGTCCATTATTTTAATGAATATTTATTGAGTAGCAAGTGTAAGGCACTGTGCGAGATGTGGTGGAAGATACAAATAATTTAGATGTGTTTTGCTGACCTCCAGAGGCTTACAATCTAGTGGAGACAAGTCACACATAGAAGTAATGTATTTAATACAGGGCAGATTTATAAAGGCTGTAATAAGAGTTCTTAAATGACAGGTCATTAAGACAGAAGTGGTGCATACCTGTATTCCCTTAGCACTTGGGAGGCAGGAGGATCTTGAGTTCGAGGCCAGCCTGGTCTACACAGTGCATAGTAAGTTCAAGGCCAGCCTTTACTACATAATGAAATCCTGTCTCCAAAAGGGTGGGGGTGGGGGTAGATTTTTCAGCCAGTGAGGATCTGGAAAGGCCTGTGGGAAGAAGTTGAGCAAGAGAACTTATCTCTGCTTCCACTTAAATTCAGAAGTCATACAGCACTAGGCAAAATTTAATGTTATCTAAAATGTTTCCACTCAGTTCAACCTAATTTTCACCACCCATCAGCAGACTGCACGAATTGCTTTTTATGTTGGTATAGCAATTTGAAAGGTAGAGTTGACCTCTCGAATCTCAGTTATTATGCCTGCTTAACTCTGATGATGGGCTAGATATGTGGCTCAGTGGTAGTGTGCCTGGATTCAATTCCCACCAGCACAAACACCCCTGCCCATGTAAATCACATTTTAACACTGTGAGGTCTATTTGTATGGCCTGAGATACGTATTTGCTGACAAAAAGGAGAGATGAATACATATACTCCTCCTGGGAGCGATCTCAGTCCTTTCCTTTGGCAGCACTCCCCATAATTTGTGGAGCATGGAGTGACATTTTCAAAGCCCTCATTTTATCCCGTTCCAAATAATCAAGGTTCACATTTTACCTTTTGTAGCATTCATGTTATTTTTACAGCCTCCCTGCAATTTATTTCTATATAGCTGAATATAATGCCTGTAAAAGAAGCTGTTGAACTTTTACTTCAAGAAAAGTCTGTCCTTCACTTGAAAAAACTCACTATAATGAACAGTATGTAATTTATCGAAGAGGAACACAAGGGTTTTTATAGATGTCTGAGATGTTTAAAATGTAGTTAATGTATTAGTTTCAAGTTAAACTCTTATTTTTGTGGCCATAGGTAAAAGCTCCATTAGGAAGATACTCAAGAACTACATTTTATAGAACCTGTGGCTCAAATACAGATTCTCCCTGAGTAAAACCTATTTTATCACCATGAAATTTCGGGTACTCTGAGCACCAAAAAATTTAAGCATTTCGTATTTGTCAACTTATTTCTAAATTATGATAGATTAGCCCCTCAAACCTTACTTTCATGGAAGTAGGCAGTTGTTCACAAAATATAAATTATTAGTTTCTAACTGAAAATGTGCTCACACCAGTTGATAAATATACTGCAAAAGTAAGAAATAGGGGCCGGGGATTTAGCTCAGTGATTAGAGTGCTTGCCTTGCAAGCACAAGGCCCTGAGTTTGATCCCCAGCACCACAAAAAAAAAAAAAAAAAGTAAGAAATAGCCAATGGTTTTTATCCACTAAAGTACTGCTTAATTAAGACTCCATCTTATTCTTTTGTCGACTAGCCAGTGGCCTCTTTTCATAAAAAGAATGTTTATCATTTCAGATGTACTGACTTCAGTAACTTTTGAAAATATTTTAGAAAAGCTTTGCAATTCTTCCTCTCACCAGTTTCCAAAAATACAAAAAGTAAGCACTCCAACATGGCACTTACAAACCATGCAGTGGTAACTGGACTTGGTCCAGAATTGTGAACATCACTAATATTGCTATTTCAATTCTTTTTTTTTTTTTTTGGTGCTGGGGATCAAACTTGGGTCCTTGTGCTTACAAGGCAAGCACTTTAACCACTGAGCTAAATCCCCAGCCCTGCTATTTCAATTCTAAGTTACCATCAAGTAATTAAAATCAGGTATCTGGAATTATTTTGGGTGCTAAGGCTCGAACTCAATCCTTGTGCTTGCTAGGCAAGTGCTCTACCACTGAGCTAAATCTCCAGTCCCTTAAAATAAGTTTTACCTTCACTAAAAACCTGATTTTAATTTGGAAAGCTGATGCCAGCTATAAGGAAATAAAATTTAGCCAGGTGTCATCGCACATGCCTTTAATCGCAGCACTTAGAAGGCTAAGGCAGGATTGTCAAGAGTTTGAGGCTAGCCTGGACTACAAGTGACTTAAAGGCCAGCCTGAACTATATATCAAGACCTGTCTCAAAAACAAACAAACCAAAACAAAACTCAATATAGTATTTCTCAGTAGAAATCAGTTTGTTTTGTTTTTTGTGTCCGGAATTGAATTCAGGGCCTTGTGCTTAGGGTTAGCAAGCACTCTAAGCATTGAGCTAAATCCCTAGCCCTCAGTAGAAATCGTGAATAAGGTAATTTTGGAAATTTTTATTGAAAAACTTCCCCTACATATTCAAAGACAATTACCATTTAAATTTTGGTTTATTTAACCCACATGAACAAGGAATCTATAGTAGTCAATTTTGAGCATTACCAGAAAGCCATATGGCCTACATTCTATTTTATGAAAGTTAAAGGTGTATCCCTAAGTATCCAAAGCAATTAAAAACTCCACTATTCCCAGATGTTCAGAGGGCAGTTTTATCACTTGTTTTTTATAATAAAAAACCTTATAAAAGATTTAACTTTGTTATTTCTCGAGTCCAAAGAGAAAAGTGCCCCTAACAATGCTTAGACAACATTGAGCCATCTTTGTGGGGTTTCAGTAGCTTCAGCATCGAACTTTTTCAAATATCCCTATGTAACCAGGCCCTTTCAAATACTGGTTTTCTGGTAAAGCCACTGCCCAGTGTGTTCAAGGCCCTAGACTGGATCTTCAGCACAGCAAAAAATCAAAAACCTGTTTTCAATTGTTACTAACACATATTATTCTTAAATGATATACATCTAAATGTGGCCTCTGCCAAGTTTCACAGCCTTTATCTCTGCTATTATGTTTATTTCATATGTAAAGCAATACAAACTATGTATCATGATGGGAACTGGTAAAGGTTATAATTAACACATACACTGCAAAAAAACGAATTGAAATGGTATCAGTAATAAATGGTTCTGATTATTCTTTTAAGCCAAATGTTGCCACATACCAAAACAATAGCTTTGTTCCCAAAGTTCCCTTCAAGCAGAGGTTTTATTTTTGGGTTTGGTTTTGTTGTTTTTTTTCAGACAGGGTCTAAGTATGTAATTCAGGCTGGCCTTGCCCAGGCTGGCCTCAAACTCAGACCGATCCTCCTGCCTCTGCATCACTATGCCCAGCTATTTTTCTGTTTTTAGACAGTCTTGCTATATAAAGCCCAGGCCTCAAATCATCCTGCCTCAGCCTCCAAAATGCTATTATGAGGATGTGCCACCACACGCAGCGTAAATTATTTTTTAGATCACAAAATATATAGCACTGGTAATGGAGAAAAATCATTTAATACCCTTGTTTAATCCTCCAGAAGGCAACACTAGATCTTTTACCTTGATATGAAATTATACATGTTCTTCATTCACTGTTGATGATTTTAATGTGGCTACAGTATGATTTTACCTATTTTGGTTGAAGAGAATTTTTGAGGTTAGCCTGAGGTGTAAAATTCTAAGACATCAATAATATGAGGTGAGCCAAAGAAGACAAGGCAGTTTATTCAGACAGTATTTATGGAAGATAAGGATAGAAGAATGAGTTGGGCCAAACTTTAAATTATACTAATAACTTGGTGTTTTACATCTGTGGTGTTATAGATTCTAGATCTGGAAAGCCAGTATAATTGCCACTTAAAAATATGGTCCCTGGTTGGGGATTTAGCTCAGTGGTTAGAGTGCTTGACTTGCAAGCACAAGGCCCTGAGTTCGATCCCCGGCACCAAAAAAAAAAAAAAAGTAGGGCCCTTGGCACATGCCGGGAATCCCAGCACTCAGGAGGCTGAGGCAGGAAGATCACTGAGAGTTCCAGGGCAGCCTGGGCTACAGTGAATTGGAGGCCAGCTTCAATGATATAGTAAGATCCTGTTTCAAAAAAAACAAAACAAAACAATCCCCCTCTAAGAAAAAGGTCTTGAGGAACACTTAACATATTTGTAAATAAGAAGTTTGGACAGATCTGAACTTAAGGATGGGTAGGGCTTAGATACAGAGGAAATTTCAGACCTGTTCAGTATGAGTGAACAATCACTGTGATTAGGTGTGATTAAGGTACATTAACAGGACATAAATGCTTACAGAGAAGATCCCTTTAATACGTACAGTAGATAGCCAAAATGCAGAACTACACCCAATAGACCAAGCAAACCTTGACATTAAAAGAACACATGTAGACATGGCATGAAGCTATAATGCAGACAGAATCAAGGGAGACAAGTATAAAGGAGTAAAAGGGAAATACGGAGATGTTAAGAATGAAGTAGTCAGAGATTAGAGAACTAGCAAAGTGCCAAGAGTTAAGACTGATTCAACATATATGCCATAGTTTAAAGCTTTGAAATAGTAATTTTATATGCAGCGAGAAGAAATCCCACTGAATAGCATTCTAAAACTACCAAGCTCACCAGGAAAAGGTGCAAAAAAAGTGCTTTTGTTCTGATAATTAAGTATGTAGAGTTTCAACCTAGACAGTTTATTAGGAGGATAGGGGAGGATAATCACTGGAACTTAGGAAAACACCTATACTATTTTGGGTTACATGCTAACTCTACAACTTTTAGAGAACATCTGAATAAAATATAGGAAGCTAGTTTAGCAATTAGACCTCCTTGTATTTCCTGATAGTTTCAATGTATTAGCATTATATTACATGAACAAAGTTGTTCCAGTTTCAGAATACTTGAAATAAACACTCATTGCTAAAGATTGAATTACTACAACAGAAGGGGACCCGTGTTAGTTGATTCTTTATATGACTCAGGTTTGCTCCCAGCTAGTAACACAGTAATTCAGGGATCTTGGAAAAATGGTCTGTACACTGCCTAATGAAAGCTTGATGGTTTTGATCATAATATACAGGTCCCAATATCAGCTTATTTAACTGTGAGAAATATTTACCCTACTCTTGACCTGAAAGAGTAACTAAGTAGTAACATCAAAATCAAGTACCAGAGAGGTTGGGGATTTAGCTGTGACAGAGCACTTGCCTACCAAGCACAAGGCCCCACGGTCAATCTTTGGCACCAAAAAAAAAAAAAAAAAAAAAGGTACCTGAATGTTCACATATGTAAGGAATTACAGTGTGAATAAGCAGTATATGAAATGTAGCATTTTTTGTATTTTGTAAAACAAAGCCTTCATTAAAAAGTATGAAGGAAAAAAACCCCTCTAGGTATTTTATTATAAAGACAACTATATCTCAATGTTGAGCTAGAAAAGTATAAGAATGGAGGGGGTGAGAGGGACTGTCACTGAAATCATGGGACTACATGAAAGCACAGTTATTTTACTTGAGCAACTTATATCTGTGCAAGTTTATGTAAAAAATGGATACACTAGCCAAATCAAGTTATCAGAATGAAAAATCCCCACGAATACACAAGACAAGTGCAAGACCACATAATGCCAGAAACCCATCAATTTTAAAGATCTAGGTCTACTTTATTAAGATCTGTGAATGTATGTACGGATGTATTGTCTAAGAGGGTAAGTACTAGTGACACTGAAAAAAATGTGTCAATTTTTGGCACCAAAAACGTTTAAAGTCTGTTCCTCCCTTTATAGTATTTTTATATTTCTTTTTTTTCTTTTTTTTTTTTTTGGTGCTGGGGATTGAACTCAGGGCCTTGTGCTTGCAAGGCAAGTACTCTAACCACTGAACTAAATCCTCAGCCCCCCTTTTATATTTATTTTATTTTATTTTATTTTATTTATTTTTTTTTTTTTTTGGTGGTGCCGGGGATTGAACTCAGGCCCTTGTGCTTGCAAGGCAAGCACTCTAATCACTGAGCTAAATCCCTGGCCCCTTTTATATTTATTTTTAAAATGAATATTCTACCCAATTAATATTTAATATCATAACACCTAATTAATAAACAATGCCTTCCTGCCTGGAAGAGAGGTACTTGGGTCTAGCCAAAATGCCAAGATTTGTGATTTGTCTTTATGTAGCAAACATTTTAGAGAATTTATACTCCTCAAAGAATATATGACAACAGTATAAAAGAATATACTCCACGAGAATTAAATAAGACTCATCAAACTTGGAAATCAAAGCTTTGAGAGATCACTGCTATGGTTAAGAATGAAGTCAGACTATCCAGCAAAACAGCAAGACATGAAGATAAATTCCTATTTCCAGGGACACCTTCCAAAATAAACTGCTTTAAGAGACGGAGAGGGAAAAAGGGTGACATAAAAAGAATCAAAATGTGCTATGTACAGGTACCAACTCCCCACAATGAATGCAATAATTATGTACTGCAAACAAGTACTAATTGAAAAAAAAAACTGCTTTGCTCATTCAAGAATGTACCTAATTTGCAACCTCAGTCACAAAACATCTTCTATGTAGTTTTGCATGACAGGTACTATTTTCAAGTAAGATTTACTCAAAACTTTTCCTAGACTACTTCAAATAAGCAATGATACAAAAGTGACCGATAAAGATGGTTTCTCCAAATAAATCCGGGACAATGTGCCACTCCCCAGTTGTATTTAAAAACTACTACACTGACCAGTCTACAAAGAACAGGAGGCATTTTCCATGGGAGGAATAAGAGGAAGGCCCCCCTTTTGGTTTGTAATGAGTGGCAGGAAAAAAAATTTAAGTGACCAGTACTTGCACAGCTGCAGTTATGGTGTAACTCCCTCCTCAAAGTGAATAACCTGGGAGAAATCAGGATCCCACCCCACCCCAACTGAGTGCTGTTGAATTTATCTTGCTTGTCTACTTTGCCAAAAATGAAGGCCATTAGTTCTCGTGTTCTCTCTCACACACAACTTGCAGTCCACCACGTCAGTGGATAGGTAAGAGACATTATCAATTTCCTTCTTTCATAAATATTAAGTAATCACCAAACATTTTAGAAAAATGAGTACAAAAAGATTGCCAAGCAGAACATGGTGGCACACACCTGTAATCCCAGCACTACGGAGGCCAAGGCTGGAGGATCACCTTGAACTTCAGGCCAGCCAGGGATACAGTGAGTAATATCCAGCCTGAACTATATAGCAAGACCCTATTTCTAAAAAATGGTGGGATGAATAGCTGCTTCACACCACCCTGGGCAACATGGAAAAGCTCCTAATTTGAAGGAAAAAAGTTATTAAAAAAGTATATATAGAAAACAACTAGTGAACTGAAATTTATGGCCAATACATGCCATGAAATAGAAAAAAGGTGGGTGTTGGATGAGGACATTTTAACATATGGTAATAAATCCAGCCCAATTATTTTAATCCCAAAAGCAAAAATTTGAGAAAATTTAGGGAAAACCACCAGAATTCTTGGCAATAAACAGTTCTAAACTTTTTTTGGATGGGGTACTGGGGATTGAACTCGGGGTCGTCTAATTGCTAAGCACTCTGCCACTTGAGCTAAGTTCCCAACCCTCTAAACTTTAAATTCAAAACAAAATAAATGAAAACCTATGTAGAGTTGTCTCAGTGAACTTCAGAAAACCAAATAATGGAGAGGGGGAATCTTCTTCTAAAAGAAAACAGCAACAGTTCTACAAAGGAACTGTGCTTAAATCACACTTACTGGTTAACACTGGACTCTTAGAAAGGAAAGAAGGAGCAATGCCTGTAAAGTTGATGGAAAAGTAGCATTGCAACTAGAATCCTAGTTCTAGCTGCGATCCACTGCAACTGCAAGCCAACTGCCAATCCAGAGCAAGGATGGAGGAGACATTTTCCTAAGTATGCATGATTGTTTACAGTTCATGTAGTACTTTGAGACTATCTCCCGGAAACATAATCGATCACCAAAAGCAAATCTAAGGGCAAGAAATGGAATCTACGAAACAATGGAACTCAGCAATACAATGGAAAAGAAATCCTGGGATGAGCCACAGAGTATTAAGTAAGACTAAGTATCTGGAGGAGTTGAGCAGGGTTTTGCTTGCTAACAAAACACTAGTATTTACAGACTCAAAAGATCAAAGTCATGCTTCATATTTTATTAACTGCATAAATCTAAGCAAATGATGGAACATAGAATTCTAACTTCTAAAAGGTATGTTTTGGCAAATCAGAATGTATACTGAGGATCCAAGTTCAAGCCTGACCCTGGAAACAGTGATCCAGCAAGACCCTGTCTCAGAGCCCCTAGGTTCAATCCCCAATGCAGAAACCAAAAAAGTTGTTTTGGTTATCTTTGGTCTAGAAGCAAGGTATAAGATAGTTACTTATAAACCTACCAGAGGGGCTGGGGATTTAGCTCAGTGGTTAGGGTGCTTGCCTAGCAAGCACAGGCCTGAAGTTCGATCCCTGGCACCAAAAAAACAACAACAAAACAAAACAAAAAACACAAACAAAAAACACCAACAGGAATTAGAGATGAAGAAAAATACGGTGTCCTGTTTCCTTATTTTATTGTAAGCAGCAAAGGGAAGATTTGTTATTTCAAGTAATAAGGATAGCCAGTAGAATTTTAAACAGCATTAATGTACGCTAAATTCATGAAGGGTGACAAAATGCTGCTTAAACTTAGGAAGAGGTCCAAGAGGTAACCACTAGATCTAGTTATCTCTGGGAATGGACAAGCATGTATGCAGACTTTCACATCCTGTGCTGTCTGAACGTACTCTATGTAAAGGTTCTTTGTTTTGCCAGACATGAAGCACAGCACTATCCCACGTACTTGTGAAGCTGAGGCAAGAGGGTCACTGTAGGCACAAGGCCAACCTGGGCTACACGGTGGGACCCTAGCTCAAACAAACAAAAAAACCCACTGTTCAAAGTGCTACCTAGTGGGGCTGATTGTGTACCTTAGTGATCGAGTATGGACAGGCTTAGCATGTGCTCAGCCCTAGGTTCAATCCCTAGCATCAAAAAACAAAGTACTTCAAATTAAAATGTCAACTAAGAATACAAAATCATGAATGCATTTACCCACCACTGCTCTAACTAGATGTATGTGGTAGAGAGACGATGCCTTAAGATTCAGTTTCCCTTTTGCAGTGATCTAAATTTAACCATCTACCAACTGGTAGGTAAGTACAAAGCTACTTGTATAACAATTATTTTAAAATATAGTAAAGCAATGTGCATCACTTAGAAATGGCTGCTTTCAAGAATTTAATTTTTAGTGACCTAGCCTGCATGCTTACCCTCTTCTTGAGTTTGCTATGCCAAAGAACCTTATAAAACCTGTGGACTCAAAACCAACTGGACTCTTAAATTAGCCAAATAAGAATGAAGTACTACTTCCTCATAAAGAAGAAATACAGACAGGGGTTTTGTATATCAAGACTTTTCTTCAGCAGCATACAAATAAAACTATGAACAGCATAAAGGAAAATTTATGGGCTGGATTTCCTAAAGATAACCTATGACACCTTCTTTCTCTAAATAAGGAAAATGTAAACAGTAACTTCCACAGGCTTTTCCTTTTAACAATTAACGCACATATATAGCAGTATGTAAGGCCAACTGTTCCCTAACCTTGAAGAAAATTGTTTAAGTGTCAGATTGAGAATTTAAATATGGATCTTCGGGATCTGATTTACTTAAAATGTCAACACTGCCGAGTGTCGTGGCACATGCCTATAATCCCATCCATCTAGGATGGCTGAGCCAAGAGGATCACAAGTTTAAAGCCTAGAGATGTAGCTCACTCAGTGCAAAGGTCCTGGGTTTAATTGGCAGTATTGCCCCCGCCCCCACCAAAGATGAATTAAATTTGCCAAAGTAACACTCTACTACATCCATGTGTTACTGAATAGAATCTGAAAGTGTATTCTTACAATATATTGCTCATTTCTGGTTCTCCTCCAAGCACATTCCAAATACTAAACACACTGAAACATAATTAGTATATATGCTTTCCTAATTCATGACAAGTTAAATAAATTATTTTACAGGACTAATTCCTGTCTTCCAATTAAAACAACCGAAAGACATTCTCCTAAGTCTGAACAGTTTAGTCACGATACAGATGCACCTAGTTTTAAGCAGTTCTGCATTCAAATGGTATGTTACCTAAGTGTCATGATTATTCAAATTTCATTTCACTTGTGGTTAACATTAAATGAGCCATCACACAGGACATGCTGTGTTAGAACTCCTCTGGTATGTCATGGTTCCTATCCTTGTAAAACCAGATGTTACCATGTAGAATCTATGAAACTCTTTCCTACAGATTTTATACTGTCAACAATCCCTGATTTATTCTTTTAATCTACAGTAATGGCTTGTTCATACCAAGTCCTTTTCCTCTTGCGCTGAAAAAACTACTGGCTCTACTTCATTTTAAAGAGGTCAATTCCCTTGGGTATCCTAAAATTCTAAATTATGTCCAAATATAATCTTTTTTTTTTTTTGTGGTGCCAGGGATCGAACTCAGGGCCTTGTGCTTGCAAGGCAAGCACTCTAATCACTGAGCTAAATCCCCAGCCCCCAAATATAATCTTTATAGAATACAGCAGAAAACCTAAAGCAAGAAATGACCATTTATGACATTACAGGCACAGCCTTTATAAGTTCCCTATTAGGACCTAAACTATTTCATAAAGGAAAAAATCATGCAGGGTATTATTCTAAAATGACCTTATTCTGGGCTGGGGATTTAGCTCAGTGACTAGAGTGCCTGCCTTGCAAGCACAAGGCCCCGAGTTCGATCCCCAGCACCAAAAAAAAAAAAAAAAAAAAAAAAAAAAAAAAAAAAAAAAAAAAAAAAAAAAAAAAAAAAAAAAAAAAAAAAAAAAAAAAAAAGACCTTATTCTGCTCTAACTTTCTTGGTTGTGTTTAGAAACATTCTAGAAAGTTCCAACACTTGAAGATACTAATTTCCAAACCAGTCTGTAGTCCATTTAAAAGGCAAAATGGAGACTGGGAAACTGGCTCCACAAAGCGACTTTGGGCTGAACAAAGAAAAAAAGGTAGAAAAAATAAAAATAAAACATAAATACATACCACGTCTGGGACGTGGTAGGGGCTATCACGGAAAGATGTTGATAGCCAGTTTATAGGGAGTTGTTCCACACCAAAGTCTTATTCAAACTCTTATAGCTTCTAAAATGATGCTTATTTTTAGTAATCCCTATAAATTTTAGTAATCCTGAATAGGAAACTGCACTGACCAACTCATGTTAAAAGTTGTACCCTGATGAAGTAGCCAAAATAATATTACTGTTTTCCAACATAGTGATGGAGACATCTTGTACATATTTACAAGTCCCCAATTCTTTGATAATGATTTATCAGTTTAATAACCATGTTAAACTGAGTAGATTTACCTAACCTCATTTGCAGTTATCGAAATGCATTTTATTAAAACAGATCATATTGTTTCTTCCCTTCTAAGTTTACCTGCAAACCTCTATCTCATTTCCAAATTTTCTAAGAAATTTTATTTCACAGTGATAGAGACCAGAAAATTGAAAACACTTCTCCATGGTGAAGTATGTTCTCAGAGAACCAAATTAACATAATTTCATTGAACTCAATGGCATGTACAAGACCACAAAATATTTCCATCAACAATTAAGTGAAGACCAGCCCAACACATTTATTCTATTCATCTCCCAGTTGTATATATTTGCAATTGGGGTTATCTTGGGAATTTATTTTTACCATTGTGGCTAGTTACTTTGAATGTATGCATGATCAAAAAGGTGATAGAGCTCTAAAGATTACAGGTGTCTCTTTATAAGCTGGTAAGTAGAAAATGATGAAATGGAGGACACTCACAATAATTCTTGGACTCCTGGAGATCCTAAGACATGCTACAAAAATAGGTCTTTATTCTTAGGAAAATATAGTCAGAGCTAGCTTCCTTATACTATACATAAAATCTTAACATCAGAGGCAGTACAGGATAGTACAGATAGTTTTTGAACTGATCTCCAAACAAGCACAAACCCACTACGTTGAAAAAAAACAGGTAATTTGAGGTTTTTGGCAAAAGACAGTACTTCACACATCTAATCCAAATCAAGGAGCCTGCAGACAGTTTTCAGTGAGATGAAAGAAATGAAATAAATATAAATTCTATGGACAAATAAATGTAAAAAGAATTTAAATAAGCTAACAGAACTAATTTTTTAAATTAAAATACTAGTCAGGTACAAGCTTTTGTTTCTCAATGCCAGACTTCTAAATGTTTACCAGACTACTGTTAGTATCATTAAAAAAATCTACTCTTTGACCCAGAGTATGCAATAATACTGATTTGCATTTGCAAAAGACGGTTTTACCAACTGAATGCTTCTGTTCCTGAAATATTTTAGGTGTATTACTGAAGGCAGACTGTGGTGCTAATTTATGTCTTAAGTACCTTTAAAAAGTGATAGACCCCAAAAGTCCATCTACTAATTTGCCCAGTTAAAAAATGTCTATGAGTATTGGTTCACAATTAGCATTTTAAGTAGTGGCATGCCCTATTGAGTGGTATGATTACCAAGTGACTACTACCCCTTAAACACCATGTCCACAAGTCTGTTTCTTTTATGTATCATTACTAAAGTTCTTTATTCATTAACTTTATTCTCTATACCCACCACTGAATACCTACATTCAGATAAAAATTTTGCAGTATACATAATGGGAGAGAAAATCACGGTGGGTCTTCTTTGAAGTTTTAGGAATCTGAGCAATCATTTACTCTAGGGTTAAGTCTCCCTCCAAATGCCCAAAGCCTTTCTACTTTCTAATTTCTCCCTATGAAATACAGACTACCTGTTATATTCTGTAATAACATGGTGGTCGTTTGCTGTTTCTGATCAACAATGACTTCTAGCTTAGCAGTTTAAAAAAAAAAAAAAAAAAGACATTCTGGTCATGTAGTTTCATGTTCATCCTAATGTTAGGTATTTTAAAATATTTTATATACAAATGAATAATGTAGATCACTCCATCAATTCATTTCTATGTTCATATTTTATCATGAGAAATTAAGTCAGATTTGTACTAATTTAAAAAAGTCTCAAGACAGTCCTAACTGCCATCATGAGTGTGCAGTAACTGTGTGTTCAATTCTCCCTTCATTTTAACGTGATTCAGTTGCAGTGGCTAAAAATCTTCCACAAAAACCATGTTTGGGAGAATATAAATAACACAATTTTCTCACAAAGCTTTCTGAAAACTGAAAAACTAAATTTATGATCACTTTTGATTGCCAAGTAGTCTGCAGAAACAAAATCTTGCGTCTGTTTTGGTTACGTAACTGAAGTTCTTTTTAACAATCAGAATACTTTAAAGGATACACTTTTCACCCAAAGGAAGGGACTTCATTAATGGATTTAAGACCCTTTCCTTGACAATATATACAAAATTTCTTTAACTTGTCATCTGTCCATTCTTTGAAGCTGTCAAAGCCAAGAACCCATTAACAAATCACAAATAGCAATAACCTACATTAGTTAACATTCCCCTTTTTAACATGTTGACATTTCACTAAAGGATTAGTTATTTTTGCATTTCCATTTCTCATATCCCATGACATTCCATATAAATTGCATTATTGCTTTATAGGCCACACAACATTCAAAATGATATGCATTGCCTGTTTTCCTTGATCTCTGTAAGTTTGATACTGATTTTACTACAGAAATTTAAGTTTGAAAATACCAGTTAGTATTTCTTCTGAACTTAATTGTTCACATCACTAATCACTACATGCATATTTAGCTCTGATTATATTGCTCAAAAACTGCACCCATTATCAGAACAGTGCAAATCATATTTAATTTTAAAATTATAATGGCTTGAATTCAGTTATTCAAATGAACACTGTCAAGTAATTTCACTTGAGTGTGTACATATTTCATCACCACTGTTTACATTACCCTTCTTTAAGCAATTCTTCACAATTTCTTTGTATCATCACTTTCCCTCCCAAGTCCCCAAACTAAGAATGCCAAATGGTCTTGGAAACCCACAGAGCTCCACATTTTAATGATTTGTTAAAGAACACATTTGTGAATTCACAAAAGTGTTCATCTTCAACTCTGACAATGCAGTTCTTACTTCAAGTCAAACAAACCTGTCCTAAAATCCCAACAAATAATTCTGAGAATTAACTTAAACACCTTGACAGTGTCCCTTAAAAAATGGTATGACAGTTAAGTGGCAATAGGCATGGCAATGACCTCTTAGATGGGATCATTTAATTCCTTGGACCTGGGAAATGCCAGCACCAAGGATTACACTGAGATTCAATTTTACTGAAGGCTACATTTAGTTTACCCACTTTCCACAACCTATTATACTCATTATGTCAACGAAGTGTAAATGTTTTCTTTTTTTTTTTTTTGTGTAGCCCTCAAACTTATACTAATATTTGAGAGATGTACTTTAAAAAAGCACGGGGTAATATATAAAATCAGTGGCAGAAAGTTTCATTAAGCACCAGGAACAAATTTTTGTCACCCCATACTCATTTTGTAGGTAAGTTTCAGTAACCGGCAAGGCACATTTACATATATTCCAATGAATACTTATTGACAAATTTTAAATTACACTCTATGTCCCAGCTATCCCAGTAACTGACATACAACATACTAAAATGGTTTATTAAGGTAACAAAAAAACGAATTAATGTGAAACATACAGGCTATTGGCAACCACTATTCTAAAATTATGTAAGTACAAATAAACATACTGAAATGTGTGCAATTCTAAGTTTTTAAACCAGAAGATTTCTATACTAACACACATTTATATTAATGACACATAAAAAAAATAAAAACTTTATTACAAAAATAAGTTACACTCGCCTCCAGCTTACAGTATAAAACAATTTTATTTGCAGGAATGCAAAATGATTGTTTGCCATGAGCATTTTGAACATATGACATGTCTAATTTTCTTGGTAAATTTGCATTTACTGGGGAACTGGTGTGTATAAAACCTTAATTAAGTATAAGCTCTGATCTTCAT